>CABHPP010000961.1:17674-39719 GCA_902168425.1 Peromyscus attwateri
AGGAAGGAAGGAAGGAAGGAAGGAAGGAAGGAAGGAAGGAAGGAAGGGGGAAAGGAAAGGAAAGGAAAGAAAAAAGAAAAGAAAAGAAAAGAAAGGAAAGGAAAAGAAAAAAGAAAAGAAAAAAGAAAAAAGAAAAGAAAAGCTCCAGCTGGGGTAGCCGGTCAGAGCAACATGGTGGTTTCGAGAACATGGCCAGGAGAGTTTGCCACCTCTAGACTCTACCCTCCTGCAAGAGAGAGCCAGAGAAGTGCTTGATGCCATAGGCTGCATGGAAGGGGATGCGGAGATATGAACATATACAGTTTCCATACACCATGGCCCAAGGGTGGCTGTGACGCTCACGGCCTCTTACGTCATCTCTGGCCCACATAAGCTGCACTTCTCTGGCCTCTGCTTCCCAATGAGGTGGAAGGAGGTGGAAGGAGGATGATGGGAATGATGGGAGGGAGAGAGGGATGCTGGCCAGTCTGACAGTGGACATAGACACATTCTGAAACTCTCCTAATAGTGGATTTTTTTAGGGGGTGCATTGCATTACATAAAAATAACCAATATTGATGCCTTTTTGTTATTTTATCCACCTGAGACCACCTCCCAAACCAGATGAGCACTGAGCCTGCACTTCTCTCTGAGCTGAGAGACAATCTTACACTCATCTGTCAGAACCCAGCCAAACACCTGTCTCCCTTCGGAATCCTGCCAAGCAGGGGACCCAGCCCCGTGGCGCCCTCCTCCACTCTACGCCTAACTCTCTTCACAAAGCCTGAGCCAACTGCTTCAGAGTCTTGATCCTTCAGTGTTGGTCTCCTCTTCCAAACTCCTGGAGGATGGGACCGTGTTGAATTGTCCTCATGGATCTACAGTCCCAGGCTTGGCTGGTAATACACGTTTACCCTGTACAGCTGGCTAACACGCTGAATGGGAACCACATTTGCAAAGGCACAGAGGCTCTGGGCTCCGATCGGCTAGAAACCTGGCCCGAATCCTCTGCACCTCTCACCCTGCTCCCGACTCCTCTGTGTCTAGGGATTTCTCCTCCCGTTCTGTGGAGTCCCACCTCGATGTGTCCAGACTCACCTTGTCTGCCTTCATCAGGCTCACCAGCTTTTGGGCCTGGGCAACTAAGCCACTGTGGGAACACAGAGGAGTTGAATGAGGGTTAGTGACAGGAAGGGCAACAGAGAGGCAGTAGCAATTGGCAATCTACTTCCGCGGGTGGCGGGGCAGGACTGAAACCCCAACACACACACACACACACACACACACACACACACACACACACACACACACACACACACACATACACAGAGCTCCTCCTCTACCCAGGCTTCACCGGGAAGGACTGACCACCTGAGATGGGCAGAAGCTTGCACGTTTTGGGGGGGTTGACTCTCAGCGGGTTTATTTTCAGGTTGGCGTATTTAATGCTACACTTCCGGTTTCTCTTCCAAACCGGGCTTGTTCAAGGCATAGAGGTCTCACATAAACATTTTACGTCACGTGCCACTCAACTCATGCCCATGTTAGCAGATGCCATGGCCTGCCTGCCCTACAAGGTGACCTCAGTTTAAAATGACGACAGAGCTCCGTGTCAGAGTGCTTGCTTAGCATGAACGAGGCCTTAGGCTCAGTCTCCATAACGGAAAACAAAAAAACTGTAACCAGGGAGATCAACCTGCTTAAGGAAAGGCATCGTGGGTGCAAATGAGATTCAAGCAGCCCCTTGAGTAAGAGCTCCTATTCTGCTAGGTAGCACGGGTTTGAGTCCCAGGTCTACCCATGACCACCTACCTCTCTGACATCTTTACCTTACAAACCCAGTGCTTTCCTTTGTAAAATAAATCAGTGGCCTTGCCTCCATGAGGTCGAGAGAGCCAAATGAGGGTCACGTGAAGGGCTTAGAGCCTAACACAAGGCAAGCATCCTTAGAATGATTTCTATGATCACTAGCACTGACACTGTCTTCAAAGTTCCCCCAGACACCGTGCCCAACAGGTAACACCAGCTGTCCTACCTCCGTCTTAACTACTAACCCAGTTGCTCTGATCTTGGCCCTAGAACCCTGGGTAGCAGCTACTTGGGAGGAGATACTTTGAATCTCTTAACCTGTTTCTCATCTGTGGATCTGCGGTTATCAGGGCGGCCCCTCTGTCTTTGAACGCTGGTTTGGAATGGGTACTCGGTGGGCTCAGGCTTAGCCTGATTTAACCGATTAGAAACCCAGATAATAATCCCTCTGTGTTGTGCAGCTCACAGAGTTACCATGTGGAACACAAGGGTGCCAACCATGAAGGTATTCTGTAACTTGGGCACTGCTGTGTGTATATGGAGGGTTATGATCAAGATGGGAATAAAGCCTGCAAGACCCAAGGGCAGACCCTGGGGCCAGCTTGCTGTACCTGCTCAGGCTGCATATATTCTTTGTGCTGTAGTTTCAAGTGTAATATGGGAACAACCCTCCTGGCCCTGCTTTTCTCTACCACCTGGATATCTTCCCTAAGGCCTAAGGAAAAGTACAGTCACAGATTCCAGGCTCTATGAGCCACACTTACTGCTGTTAGTCATAGGTCCTTGACTCTGCATGTCCGTTCTTACGTGTCTCCCTGATCTAATCATGTTTAGAACTGCCTTTCTTCTGGTGCGGTTACCAGCTGATACACACCATGGAAGAGAAACTCTATAAATGTTAAAGCCAGCTTTAGCTTGAAAGCGGTAAGCCACTAGCCTCTCACCCCTCTCGCCCCCAAAGAAAGAAGCAGCCTTCAAATTAATTCTAAAGCCTATTAGGCTTGGCATGAGCTGTCTTTCCTACAGGGAAAGTTAATGCGAAAGCTACTCAGAGGACGTTTATAAGCTCCAGGAGAGCCTCGAGGGCAGGGAAAACATGAGTCTTGGGACCAAACTACAAAAAAAAAATAATAATAATAAAATAAAATAAAATCTTCAGACCCACACAGAGATGTATGGTCTGTGCTAAATCTGGAAGAAAAATTTGGGGTAAAATAGAAAAGATCTTTTTACACGTTTCCCTAATTGGATGTGGTGTTCGTGTGTTCATTGGCTAGGAAAAAGACCCCCAGGGACACTCAGTCTTTGAATAGTATGCAAGCAGAGCTGGGGGTACCAGGAACGCTGACCTGCTAGTTTTTAAGGACCATCAGGTCAGCAGCACCATGGAGCATGGTCTCTGAGCCACTAGACATTTTCTTAGGGGAGCCCTGCAGCCCTACTGAATTAGCACTGCTGTGGCGCATTATTTTAAGATGTGTTGTATTTGTTTACGCTGTGGAATATTTGTTTTAATGATGCAAAGGTGTGTTGCATTCATTCTCTTATGTTGCGTTTGTTTAACTCTGTGAAGCTGTGTTACTGTGCCTGTCTAAAACACCTGATGGTCTAAATAAAGAGCTGAATGGCCAATAGCAAGGCAGGAGAGAGAAATAGGTGGGGCTGACAGGCAGAGAGAATAAATAGGAGAAATCTGGGAGGAACAAGAAAAAGAGGAGCAAGAGAACAAGGAGAGGAGGATGCTAGGGGCCAGCGGGCTAGCCACCCAGCCACCCAGCCACCCACAGAGTAAAAGTGAAAGTAAGATATACAGAAGTAAGAAAAGGAAAAAGCCCAGAGGCAAAAGGCAGACAAAATAATTTAAGTTAAGGAAAGCTGGCTAGAAACAAGCCAAGCTAAGGCCGGGCATTTATAAGTAATAATAAGACTCCGTGTGGATTTATTTGAGAGCTGGGTGGCGGGCCCCCAAAAGAGCTAAAGAGCCAAAGAGTGAAAACCAAACAATACACTGCCATCCTCACCCAGTCCATGCAAGGGTAGAGCTCACTAGAGCTTTTGTACCTGAGATGCTGTCAACCTCACAACCTCCAGAGTTTGTGGAGAGAGGCCTGCGACAGCCTTGCCCCTGTGCTTCAGAGACTTGTGGAGACCAAGGAAGACATGTGGCTGCCATTCAGGACTCCCTTCCCATGTCAGTGTGCTTCCTATGGCACGGGAAGCACAGAGAGTACAGAGCCCCAAATGACCCTCTAAGGCAGGCAGGGAGTGTAAGACTCAAAAACAACAGGAACAAGCTAATAATGGGGACTCCCCGTGAGCCCATTTACAGCCTCTGCTTTGTGAGGGGATAGGGTTTACCCACGAGGCCAGGCGATCTCCTTGAAGTGCATGCAGGGCATCAGAGGAATCTGATTAGTTGCTAGGGTAGGGCTGAGTGTACACTTTCAGATTTTTGTGTCTGACAGCGAAGGACTCTCCCAAGATAGCCCACTCCGGCTTCTCACCCTGACTCTACCCAGACCGAGACTCTGAACCTACACTAAAGCTCTCCCGGGTACCCCTGCTTCTGTACTCCCCAGCTTGCACCCCGCTCCGGGATACTCAGTCTCACTCAGATTTGGCTCCCGCTACGGCCTGGTTGAAGGATGCGTTGTCCGTGTTTTCTTTCCCGGTGCCGACGGAGAAGCCCTTCAAGGCGGGGTTGAATTCCCGGAGGATGTCTGGAAATACAAGGGACGTGTTTACCAATGGCCCCCACGGCAACCTTCCCAAGACTCTTTCATTGTTTTGTGACAGGGTCACTTATAGCTATAGCCCAGGCTACCCTCGAACTGGTCATCTTCCTACCTAAGCCTCTTGAGTGCTGGGATTACATGGTCGACTGTCAAGTTCCTTTGACCATTGAGTGTGGGGGACAAAGGACAGCCTCCGACCCACAGCCCAGCATGGAACAGAATGTTGGGTGCCTTAGACTTTACAGCAGTGGTCAGTCCTCCACCTCCCTGATGCTGCGGCCCTTGAATACAGCCCCCTCACGTTGTGGTGACCCCCAACTATGACATTATTCTTGTTGCTACTTCATAACTAATTTCTCTACTGTTATGAATTGTAATATAAATACCTAACATGCAGGATGGTCTTGGGTGACCCCCGTGAAGAGTCCTTTAACCCCCATGGGGGTCGTGACCCACAGGTTGAGAACTCTGCTTTACATCCGGCACCGCACATAGTCATGTACTACACTGAGGTTTTTGTTTTTGTGTTTGTTTTTTTCCTTCAGGTCCTTCTTTAAGGATTTTTATCATGAAGGGCTGTTGAAGTCTTTTCCTCATCTATTGAGATGATCCTGTGATTTCTGTCCATACTAATTTGAATATGTCAATGCATTCATGTTATCTCTGGAATGAAACTGACTGGCATATGGTCTCCATGTGTACTTGAATTTAATTTGCAAGTATTTTATTGAGATGTTTTGCATCTATAATCACAAAGGAAATGGGTCTTTTTTTTTTTTAAATGCTACTCTGTGTGCATCAGGGTTGGTTTGAGGATGATGATCACTGTGTATAGTGAGGTAGGTAGTGCTCTTCCCCTCGCTTTATAGAATGGTTTTAGGACTGCTGTTGCTCTCCTCCAAAGGTATGGGAGAATTCGTTAGTGGATCTGTCCGGTTCTTGGCTTTTCTTCACCGAAAAGTTAGTTTTATTTTTCATCAATTTTTAAAGGTAGTTTTGCTGGATGTAGCAATTTTGATTGGCAGTTACTTACCTTCAGGGATTGAAATAAATAATTCCACATTCTCCTGACTTCTATGGTTGTTGATGAGATCTGTTGTGATTCTGATGTATTCGCCTTTGTGGGTGAGTTGGCATTTCCCCTTTACAGCTACTAATATTTTTTCTTTGCTTTTTAACTTTCTATACGCTGTCTATAATACATTGTGATTCTTTGGTCAGGTTCTATTTTGGATTCTAAATGTCTCTTGTGTTTGATTATTTTTCTCTAGGTTTGAGAAATTTTATGTTATAAATTGAATTGGATAATTCTGTATTCATTTAGTATTTATCTCATCTCCTTCTATCTTAGCCATTCTTAGGTCTGGCCTCTTGATTATATCCCAGAGTCCTTAGACATTATGGTCATATATTCATTTATTATTTTTTTGCTATTTGATCAAAGATTTCATCAATCTTGTCCTCCATCCCTGGGATTTTTTTCATTTTGGTTATAGCTCTTGGCAATACTTTCCATTATATGTTATTGATTTCACTGAGATTTTTCATTCCTAATATTTCTATTCCCCCAAATCTCAATGACTAGTCCCTTGCTGACTTTTTTTTCCACATTGCAGGCCTTTTTCCCCACACTTGCTGATTATCAATTCCTGCGTCTGTCTTTAGGGTGGCATGCCCCGCCCTGGAGATGTGCTGACACCATCAGGGCAGAGTTCTGTCTCCCGCACACGCTGTATTGGAGCATCTGCCGGGTTAAATCAGGCAGGGTGCTGGGCGGAAGCTCCGTCGTGACCTCACACTGTCACTGCACATTTCCACACACCTGTTCTACCCTGAACCTCTACAGGTTGCTTCCTCCCACTAGGGAAGGTTGAAGAGCTAAGCTAAGAGTGTCGGGGAGTCTGCCTGAGGGGTGACACTGTTTCCGTCATTTGTAAAGCACTTTGGTGAATGATCTTGAGCAATATGATGTCCAGCCATCTTGCTGGGGCATCTCAAAAGCCAAGATCGTCACACTTACAGAAGCAACCTAAGTCACCTCCCAGCAAATGGGGACAGAGAGTACTCAGAACACGGAACTGTACCTACTTAAATCCAACACAGTTTTCTAAGAACTGAAATAGATAAGAGACATGAAGTCCTATCAGGTGTGCCAATGTGGACGTTAAGAATCTCTACTGTCCTGTCTAAACTTTCTGGCTTAAGACTCAAATAATATCTCAGTTCAAAATACGTATCAAAGGGATATGTACCCCCAAAAGTAGTAATAATGAAACCAATCAACCTCCCCAACCCCAGGCAAAAATCCTTAGGGGTTTCTAAGAAGGAAAGAATTCACTGTAAATATTGTCTAACACCTTATTAAAAGAAAGTGTACTTTAAGAATAAACACTGGGATTGGGCAGTACTAAAAATAATCAGTCAAATACTGGAAAGCATTGCTCATAGCCATCCCCAAAAAGATTAAGGCAGACCCTTCACAAAAATGTAGCCAAGCTTAAAAAAAAAATCATCCGAGTGGGTTGTTGGCAAAGCATTAAGGAAAATGTTGAGCCCCAAACAAGGCTCTGTTTGCACAGCCTGAGCAAGGTAATTTCATCTCTCACTGCTGTGATTGCTACGGCTTTATACAGCAAGGTCTTTGTGGACAGAGATGCCCAATCTGCCAGGCCTAAGTGGAAAACTTCCCAGATAGGCTCTGTGTCCAGAATGGCAGTCCAATCCTTCTTTATTGGATCACTTTTAAATGATTGTCCTAAGATTTGGTCTGAGCTCGCGCGCGCGCTCGCTCTCTCGCTCTCTCTCTCTTTTTTTTTTTCCCGCACTCATTTATATTGGATAAAGACGATTTCCCATTGAAAAACACTGAAAAAAAGACAAAACCCTCCGAGGCTTTTTAAAATTAGCTCAGGAGTCGAGCCGTGATGGCAACCTCAGGGAAGCAGCGCCCCCTACTGTACTCAGCTGCGTCCTGCCGCCTTGCGAGGCTGGCGGCCGCCAGTAGGGGGCGCAGAGGGCTCAGGCGTAGGCACCCCGCCCCGAAGGCACCAAGGTACTCACTGGCCAGGGTGGTCACGGTCCTGATGTTCTCATCTCCTCCGACGCTGTTGGTGAGAAGCAGGAAAGAAAAGGAAGGTTTAATATGCCTGCCAACCCTAAACAAAACAGATTTCCCGCCTGAGACACAGCTCGGGGAGTCACCCTCTACCCATCATTTCTTCACGAGAACTAAAAACCCAAATCAGAACGCAACTCCTTTCCTCTCTCTCTCTGGACGTCGAGCAAACACGCTCACGCTCGGAGTTAAATTGTCTCTGCTGGGGCTGCTTTTGTTTTAGCTTGGAGCCCGGCTCTGACGTCGGAGCAGGGAGAATTAAGTTTGTCTCTTTCACTGCCTTTCCCAATCCAGAGGGCTTCTGGGCTTCTTGTGTGGCCAGCCCCGTGCCACTTAGCTTCTCCATTACTGTTACTAGCTGATGCTGGTCTTTCTGTTCCTGTTTAGTTTGGAAAAGTCCTCTTTGAAAGAGCACCTGCGTCAGGGTCTCCCGACCCAAGCTTCCAAAGGAGATAGCACAGGCTTCTAGGAACACAACACTGGTGCCTGTTCACCCCCAAAACTCCTGTCCACACCTTCTGTTATAGGGATTGTAGTCTTTTGGGGAGGCCAGTACATTGGATTTAGAAGTTTGTTATAGAAAGAAAGAGATAGCCCATCCCCCCACTTGATGTACTGTTTTCTAGAAGGCTCAGGGACCTTCTGTGTCTCGCTCACCTCCAGGACAGGCCTCGGTATTGGGTTAAGACACCGAACAGGTTCCCAGGCTCGGCCCCGGCCCCATTGGCTGCCTGAAAGAGAGCAAATAGTGGGTGGGTGCCCCTGCTTTTTCTCAGGACACCACAGCGGTCCACCTATTTGAAGGCCCATACCATTAGCCTGGGCAGGACACCTAGGAAAGTTCTCAAATCCAGATGGAATCTCCTATGGGTACATCTCCCGCCCTTTCTGGGATGATAGCACGCTCCCTCTGGGAAAGCCTGGTGCTTTCCACAGTTATACCTCCAGCCCGGAAACCCTGTCTAGACAGTAACTGAGAGTTCCAGGAGCCTTATAGCACATATTTTTTCAAAAGCAGGTGCTTGAAGGTGCTGTATCCTTTTTTTTTTTTTTGAAAGCTGTAAAACATATCATCAAAGGAAGCTAAGTCAGTCCTCATCACATCTATGCATGCTCAGGTGAGAAACAGCGAGATGTTTCTTTAGGGCGTCTCCTCCCCTGAAGCATGTGTTTCTAAACTCCGGGAGAAATCCCCAGGTTACGCTCACTACAGTTTGGTACCTAATTCCCTTTTCTACCTGCCTCCATGTCACACTTGCTGCCTTCCACGCCTGTTTGATTCTCTATGGCTCTCTGTCCTGGGAGCATCTTCTAGGAGACCGTAGAGGATGGTAAGAGTGGAGTGATATCAAGACCTTACTCAGCAGGAAGTGGCTAAGATACACAGCTGGTAAAATGCCAAGGACCAGCCTGCCAGTCTCTCCCGGGGGATTACACACAGTAGGACCTCTGAGATAAGCAATTGCTGGGGTCTCATGGAGGAGGTTGCTACAGGGCTAACATTCTGAACCCAGAGTCAGGACTCTTGAGTTCTTGGGCCCGGCTTCTAGACGCAGAAGCCGACTTGGGTACTCACTGCAAAGTTCCTTATTGGTCGGATGTGAGGAATGCCAGACCTCACGGGACTTTTGTCACAGGGCTACAGAGTGAGCTAACTTCATCGTGACTAGGCCATGATTGTCCTTGGAGAGTTCAAACCTGCAGATGCTGCCTTCTAACTGATCCAGGGGGTAGCAGCTGGAGACAACAGCTGGATTCTACTGGGAGTGACTGTTAAATAGAAACTTGTTTCTTGGAACCTCTGGGGTCCAACCCCCTCAGGCTTTCTATGGGATTGATTGTTTTTGTTTGTTTGGTTTTGTTTTTGTTTTTTTTTTTGAGATAGGGTTTCTCTGTGTAGCTTTGCGCCTTTCCTGGAACTCACTCTGTAGACCAGGCTGGCCTCGAACTCACAGAGATCCGCCTGCCTCTGCCTCCCGAGTGCTGGGATTAAAGGCGTGGGCCACCACTGCCTGGCTTGTTTTTTGTTTTTTTAAAGTGTGCTTTGTTTAGGGTATCACCCTGGGGCAACTCCAGAGGTGGGTTTGTCCATTTCTGGGACCTCTACCTCTTCTACCAACCCTCATTTTTCATCACCACCTCCATACCCATTGGTCCTAGCTCATCACCTCTTTTGCCTGTCTGAGCAGTAGCCTCTTAGCTTTTCTACATAGACAGAGGACTGGCTGGGCCTTTGGAGACATGCCAGAAGATGCTGTCCCACTACAGACACGGGCTATGTAACTTCGTTTTGTTACTCATGTTCCCTCGGGGTCCCTTCTGCTTTCCCAGCATTGGGGGAGGAAGGTAGTGGAATGGGAATCACATTGTGCAAGGCATGCTAGATGCTAGGCAGTAGGAACATGGAGGGTCTGGGAATCGGGACCAGAAACAGGTGAGGATTAAAAATTTCAACTTTCAGTTTCACGTTTTCACGGTCACTAAAATCTCCTCTCTCAGCTGGACCCAGTAGCCCACAGCTGTAATCCTAACACTTAGGAGGTAGACACAGGAAGATCAGGAGTTCAAGGCCAACCTCAGCTACCTAGTGAATTAGAGGCCAGCCTGGGCTACATGAAACCCAGTCTCAAAAGCATCAACAAAATCTCCTCCTCCTCCTTCTACAGCTGAGGTCACCTACCGTGAGAGAGTCACCCAACGCTCCAATCACCTTGATGTCAGCCGGCCTCAGCCTGTGAACTAAAAAGCAAATCTGGGGTGAATGGAAAATGAGGATTTCAGGAAGACCCTGGACCTGGTTCCCTGGGCCTTGCTCCCACCAGCAGCCAACTCAGGCTCGAGTAATTGCGGGCTGCATCCCACTCAATGGAAAGAATGCTCAGAGGCATCTCAGTTCTCTGTCTCCTTCCATGGAAATCTCTCTACCACTTTCATGCTTCTTGTAGGGTGGCAGCTGCCACTCCCACTGAGGGCTTTCACTGGGAAGGGAAAACGCCCTTAGTGTTTCCGAGGGCATGATATAAACGAACACATGCGTGGTCATGAACACATGCCTTTGAGAATATATAGATTAGCCGTCCTCAAACTGAGTTGTGCACCGGAATCACCTGGAGAGCTTGTTAAATCACATATGATCCCCTCCCCGACTCCCCTCCCCCCCCCCCAACTCCCAAGAGCTTCAGATTCAGGAGGTCTTTAGTGAGTCTAAGATCTTGCATGTTTAACTAATCCTCAGGCACTATAGCTGTACCCAGCGCTATCTGGGTATTACATTTTGAGAACTACCAAGAAGCACTTTTTTTTATTTGAAGCCATGGGCAGTGTGGTCTGTTTCTGCATTTGTGGAAGAGACCATTAACTGTTTTCTTCTAGGTCTAGACACAAATTGGCTCACACAATCATGGCTGCCATTGCAAAGCCTGATGGTGGTTTTGTCATCTTGTTTCTAGACCCTAGAGTCACTAAGCATCTTTAGAGTCTTCCTCCCCCACCTCCATGTCTTGAATTCACCACACACACACACACACACACACACACACACACACACACACGCACGCGCGTGCATTCCCTTTACGTGATTACAGCCTACGTGGCCTTTCCCAGCTTTCCACAGCCACTCTATATGGTTAGCAGAACAATATCAAATCACAGACCCAGCTGTACACATTAACACACGCCTACAGGGCTAAGCATGGAAACTTGAAAATGACCTCTTCCCAAAGAAATCAAGCTATGAGGGGATGGGGAGGGGGGGAAAAATCACACCAGAAAATAAGACCCATTCCCTCAACTCCAGAGTGGTTTATTTTAGCTTGTGTTGACGACAGGCAACCGCTATATTTCTCAGGGCCATAATAGTGAATTCTCTGAATGACGACTGGTATGCAAAGGTCAGGGCAAGTCTTTGGAGTTGGTAAAGTGTGAAGGCGATGGGCAGACTTGCCTCCACAGCTCCAACATTTATTATAGGCTGAGAAAAAGAAAAAAAAAAAGCTCAGATGGCTTAGTGGGTAAAAAGCTCCTGCCACCATGCCTAAAGACTTGAGTTTTGTCCTAAGGATCCACAGGGTGGAAAGAGAGCTCCTGTAAGTTGGCCTCTGACCTCCGCACATGCTCCACGGCACAATTACACCCACACACATTTATACATGTGCATGCAAAATAAAGTTTAAAAAAATGTAAACAGCAGCTCAAATAGATAATTACCTCTTAAATTTGGTGGATAGAAATGAAACAGAATATATGCACAAAGAATATATGCACACATAGATCTCCTATGCTCCCCTACTGTGTGTGTTTGTGTGCGCGCGTGCACACATGCGTGTGTATAAACAGTTTGTTTCTGGAGTGGCTTCTCTAGTTGGACACTCTGTATTCTCAGCCAGAGAGAATAGGCCATATGAAGCAAGGCTTGGTGGGAGGATTTGGCTTATCTGGCATTCTACTGTTATGATACAACCCATGCATTTCTTTGGTTTTATATTCTGTAGACCTTGGTTTGAGGTTTATTAACACCATTGTGTATGATAAAGACTCAGAAATTGAGTAAAACACTTTAGCAATTGCTCTCTCTGGAAAGACAAGTATTTCGAGATAAGATTAAATTTATGTGGCCTGATTAATGTTATCTGGAACAAACTGTTCACTACCTTGAAAGACTGATACTCATCATTACCTCATGGACATTTCTACAGAGTCTTTATCAGAAGGCCATCCAAGCTTTGGTGTGGTGTTATGAACAGTGAGCAGTCTACACCAGACTAACGATGGAGAAATGGCCTCTGCCCATGAAAAGCCATACTCAGGAATGGCGATTAGCAGTTCGGAGTTTTATTCTTGTGTAGCCCAACAACTTGAACCATTTGATACAGTAATCTAAAACGTCAATTTGCTCTCTTTGTTAGCTAGGGCTTCCCAATCCATTTGCTCTGCAATTTTAAGGATCTTATGAAAAGATTTCCACTATGATGGTAATTTACTGACATTAGAATAAAACCCCATTTCTGCCTTTGGAGATTTTAATCTAAGTGTATATGAATAAATGGGTACCTTGTGCATAGGAGGAGTGCAAGAACTGTATTAATTTCACTTAGAAATGATACAGGTCCGAGGTGTTGTATATGGCAGTTTTCCAGATATGATTGTTATACATTGTATTCATGTCTCAAAAGCCACATTGCACTCGAAGAGTACGGATGATTACTATTTATTAGTCATAAGTATATTAATAAAACATATTAGCTTGAATGAAAGGTTATGTGGCCTCTGATGGTTGATTTTACAGATCTCAAAGGTTTAAATAAACTTGGGAAGCAAGGAGGAATAGATTGGAGGGTTTGAAGGGAAGACAAGAGAAAGGAGAAGTGATGTAATTATATGATAATGGATTGTTTAGGGAGTGTTAAAACAAAGCCTGTAATTTCACTATAGACAGTACTCTTTTTGTCTGAACATTTTTGAGCCATTATTGTTTGAATCTGTTGACATGGAAACCATGCCTGTAGAGGCTAATTCCACTGACTTACCTGTGGGACTTTCTCATTTCTACAGTTATCACACCTCAGTGGATGCTGACATCTAAAGAATGTCCCCAGATCTGTCCTCCGGTTCACTTATTTTCTATTCATTTTGTCCATGTTGTTTAACATAGCAATAGGGGTCCCAGTTTCAATGACTATTTCCCCATATTAATTAGGGACCCAATTTTCACCATCCTATGTTCAGATTTCAAAGTTCTACCTGATTCTTTAGCATTTTGGTGGTTCCTTCATTAAATTCTCAATTTGTTTTTATTTGTTTAAACATACTAATTTTTTTTAAAAAAAAAATACAACATTTGGTCGAGGAAAACAGATAAATGAGTCTCTTGGGGAGAATCTGAATTTGCTCAGTAGGCTGGATGTCCTGAGGAACAGACAGGTTCTTAGTTCCCATGGGACAACATTTCTTGCTTATGACAGGCTACTACGCCAAGTCACAAGTCTCGTGAACAGGTAGATGGCTTCACAACCTCCACTGAGCATTAGCTCTTGGGTCACAATGAGGTGAAAGGTCTAGTGAGCGACTGACTGCCTACTGCTGGAACATGGTCATTC
Source organism: Peromyscus attwateri (assembly GCA_902168425.1). NCBI lineage: Eukaryota > Metazoa > Chordata > Mammalia > Rodentia > Cricetidae > Peromyscus > Peromyscus attwateri. The sequence goes on from CABHPP010000961.1 coordinate 31,408, forward strand.
CTCACCTTAGCTTTGGGAGAGCTCAGCTGGGAGTTTAGAAAGGAGCAGTGACTGAAGTGGATGTACCTTTTTGATTCATACTGCCGGTGACAGCCACACACAGGCAGCACATTGGTGTCTCCTATCCTCAAAAGCTACAGGTTGTTCCCGTTGCATGGCATTAGAATTAGGAGCTTGTCTTCAACGGACAGCCAATGAGCCATGTCCCCTCTCACTCCTCAGTGCCATTTTTGGAAAAACCGGAAGTCAGCGGTAGACCCCCAAGTCATCCCAGCTATATGAAAGGAAGGGCCAGCTAGTATCAAACTATTGGCGTTCATAAAGCCATAAAGCGCTTTACATACCCTACAAGCCTTTACTCTTTATTGAATTCCAAATGCCGATTGGTTATTAAAAAAAATTACCTGCACCAACTTCCCACATCTCATCCCCAAAGCCTCATAGATCAGCTGACGAGGTCTTACCACCCTCAAGCTCTGGTGTGAGAGAAGAGGCCCCTAGGCCACCAGGGACCGTGGCCTGTGATGATAAGCAGTATCCTATTTTGTGACATCGTTTTTGATCTACGCATCTGTGGGTTGAGGGGGACACACTCGGAAAGGACTACAGAAAGGGGGTTGAAAATAATTTGGAAGGCAACATAGTTCTTTTACACCGGAGTCTTAGTGACAGTATTTGAGTGGTGGTACTGTGGCCTGGTTGACATGTCAACTCTGAGAATTCACTGGATGAATTCAAACTTCTCAGTAATTCAGAGCTGCTCAGTATTTAGTGGCCTCTCCCACTTGCTAAGCCAGTGGAGGGTGTAAGAAATGGCCAACTCTATTAGGATTGTGTATCATATGATCTCATTTCATCTAGCAATCACGGGCTCCAGAAGTGGGGAAGAACTTACCAGAAACATGGTAACAATCAACGGAAAAGAGTCAGGTGGTCTTTTGTTGAGGTTCCCCCCCCCTTTTGTTTTAACATGGAAATACTTCCGTCATCAATATGGTTAGAATGCTCATAGATCAGTGGCCCAAAAATGAAGTGTGGTTTCCTTCTTGCCCACGCATCTGTGGCTGTTTTCCGATGGATACCTTCCAGGGGACTCCGAGGTCTCCCCCAACACTCTTTTTTTTTAAATTTTTTTATTTTTTTAGTGTAAATGTCACTGGACGAGCATGTGTGGTTCAGTCCTAGGCCATTTGGTTAGGTCGGTGGAAGGAGGCTTGGATCACCTATCTATGTGATTACTTTAACAATGCCTATCACTGACGTGTCTCAGATCGTAAAGTCTTGAGATCTCCTAATCTTGAATTTCTTCCAGCACTCATAAACACAATGGTCACTAGGGTCAGGGATTAAGGAAGACTGCACTTTATCTGGTTTTTAGAGGTGGAGATAGGTTCTAATGGATGGCAGGTTCTAATGGATGGTTGCCATGACAGAAACACAATTTCGGGAGATTGCAGAACACAGATCATCCTTTCGGAATGATAAGATTAAATTATGGCTATTAAAACCTTCCAGCTGATATTCTATCTTTATTTAGATATATGCATATCTCTCTACATATACCTCTATCTACGTCTCAGAACAAGGATTTTACTGTGGGAGGGCACACATATACAGATGATCATTCCTTTAGGCTGTTAAAGTCCACCAGTAAATAAATCAATAGTAATGCAGTGTCATCAAACACAGGAGCAAGACGTCTAAAGACTAAACTCATCTTCGTGTATGATCTGCACCACTTCTGTGGGGCCTGGATGTGGTTTGGTCCCCCAAAGATGCAAGTTCTGGAGGCTTGGTCCTCAATATGGGGGAGGTAGAAACTGAAGAGATGGACCTAATGCAAAGTAATCAGGTCACTGGGGGCTGGGGGGCCACCCTTGGACAGGGTTAATGCTGGCCTTGAGAGGTGAATTAGTTCTCATGAGAGTGGGTGGTTACAAATGAAGGCAACCCCAACACAAGACTCCATTTGTCAATTCTCTTCCTATTTCTCTTCCACGATTTAACTTTGCCACACAGGGCATCACCAAAGAGACAGGCCATCTATTGTTGGGTATTCAGGCTCTAAAACCACGGGCTAAACATGATTTCTTTTTAAGGTCCCAGCTTCAGGTATTTTTGTTACAGTAACAGATAACAGATTAAATATGATTGTCCATTTTGTTACATGACAGCTTTGAAGAATAAATTTTGTATCCAGGCTTTGGCGAGAGGGGAGACAATATCACAACGGATGTGAGAGTCCTTATAAGTATTGCAACTTCTCCAAATTCAATTTTCTCTTTTCAGTAATCCAGGTCAGAAGTTAACTTAGATCAGCTAGGACAGACACTCCTGAATGGCTTATAGGAGATACTCAACAACTCACCAGCAAATGAACAAACACACAAACTAAGAAGTGGGCATATCTAATTATCCGCCAATGCCGATCATGAGAGCCTACAGCACTAACGTCTTAGCTAAGGTTCTGAGTCATCTGGGTCCCAAGAAATCCTTTGTGTGACTTCCCATATGTACAGACATCATTTTCCAAGCTACTTTACCTGCCAAGCAAACTACAGTGCTTAAGTGGCTTCCTCTTTAGGAAGATTGTTAATGACCGCCCAGAACATTTCCTGAGTCTCATATTCAGAGCCCAGCAACATTTTAGAAATATAGTGAAGCCAGGAGTGATGGTCTACACCTTTGATCCCAGCACTCGGGAGGCAGGGGCAGGTGGATCTCTGTGTTTGAGGCTAGTCTGGTCTACAAAGTGAGTTCCAAGACAGCCAGAGCTACATAGATAAAACCCTGTCTTGGGAGGGAGGGAGGGAGGGAGGGAGGGAGGGAGGGAGGAAAAGGAGAGAAACAGTGAGAAATGATACAAACAAATCCACCCATCAAGGTTTTAAGATAGGAACAATGTACTCACCAACCCTGAGGCTCCTTGCACAACAGGACCTGACATGGGGTCAATGCTCAATAAATGCTTCCTGATAATGATGCTATTATTTTAGTTAAAGGATAATCAAGCATAAACATGACCTTATGGCCTCATACAGGGCCATAAACACTGTCGTGGACCTTCTCACCCATCTCGATTCGGATCTTGGGAATCCTTGCTGTCTTAAAGTTGCTCTGACTTGGATTTCAGCCCTCAAGTGAGTTGAGAACTCACGGAACACAATAGCCATGTACCTGTGGTGGGGATTGCGTCTGACGGGTCCTTGTCAGGACAGCTGAATTCTGTGCCTTCTCTCGCCTGGAATGAGACACACAGGGAAAAATAAATGCATCTACCAGAGTGGAGCCTGGGGATGGCGGGTGGTGGTGGTGGTGGGTGTTAGACCTAGATATTGGAGAAGACAACTTACAATAAAAACAGAATAGAACTATCATGTCTGTTAAGATCTCTTTCTCTCTCTCTCTCTCAACCACATAGCTCACTGTCCACAACACATTGCTCTGGTCTGTCTCCACCTCTTCCACCTGAGCTTGAGCCTTTAATACTCTTTTTATTTTTAATTTTTTTTTTTCCGGAGCTGAGGACCAAACCCAGGGCCTTGCGCTTGCTAGGCAAGCACTCTACCGCTGAGCTAAATCTCCAACCCCATGAGCCTTTAATACTCTTGCTCAGAATGTTGCTGTCCTCAACAGTGTCCCCTCCTTCAGGCTGGAGGCCCCCCTCCTCTCCATTCACAGTGGTCTCTCTCTCTCAGCAAGACTTAACTGTGACCCTCCCCTGCCTCAATTCTCAGTGAAGTCGGGCCGTTCTGGGTAAGCTGTTTATCATTGTGTCCCCAAAGATGAGACTGGTGCTAAGCCTTACAGAAAACGAATATTATTTGTTGATTGGAGAAATAAATGGCTACCACATGCCAACCTCAGCATCAAGGATCCATTGATCCTACTCTAGTCTGTCCTTGACCAAAGCCTGATACTCTCCCACACCTCTGAGCCTCGCCTAAGCCATTCTCCTCACCCTTTTTTTTCCTCTTCCATTTTCTTACCCTTCTATCCACCAGGCTCATCCCTCGTTATTTTTCAACACTGAGACCATGGGTGGGTACCTTTATGAAAGTTATCTTTAACTTTCTGAGTTGGGTTTTCTTCCTCTGTATTCCCAGAGGATCCAACACAAAATTTTAATTCCAGTTATTACAGCATATGTCAATATATCATATAGTGTATGTCATGTTGTTATAGTGTATGTTATTATAGTGTATGTCAATATATCATATAGTGGATGTCATGTTATAGTATATGTTATTATAGTGTATGGCATTATATCATATAGTGGATGTCATGTTGTTACAGTGTACGTTATATATAGTGTATGTCAATATATCATATAGTGGATGTCATATTGTTATAGTGTATGTCATTGCTGGCTGGTGTATCCATTTCTCTACCAAACCATGATCCTTTTGGAGCGGCAGTGTATTCTAGTTGTGGTTTAAAGTCTCATGTCTAGAATCCAATCTATCTACCTTCTTAGTCACCTAACAGATCACACCTGGGCACTGGCCCCGAGTCCTTGCCTCTCTGAGCTGGCGTTCTAGAGGTGTACAAGAGACTTAATAGTGTAGCCTGAGGGAAATTAGCAATATGTAGAAAACAATACCAACACTTCAATAGGAGTCACTGCATTCCAGACACGGGAATAAGTGCTTTCTATTTCTTAACCCACTTTAAAATTCTGTGGTAATATTATTACAGTTACTACTTCCCAGTGGAAAAAAACCAAAGGTATGGGGAGGTTAAGGGCCTCGCTTATCAATACAGAGCCAGGATATGGAAGACTCTGGATTTGAACGTAGAGCTAGTGGCTTCATCTCACTTGCCCGCTTCCTTCTAGATGCATCTATGATATTAGGAAATATGGGGCCCATTGGTAACCTGGGAATCATTCATATTGGGTCTCTTAAGAGTAGAAGTCCAGGCTACCACTGGGCGTGAGTGTTCCCATGGGGAGAGAAGAACCAAGTCATCTCTATCTACCTTTGTCCTGGTTCTCTGATAACAAAGACATCAAACTTTCGCTGTTTGAGTCCCTTGGGGAGTGCAAAGTGCCCTATCTAATCTCAGCAGGAAGCATCCAGGCGACTCAGAGATAAACCATAATCAAGACGTAATGAGAGAGATGAACAATGTGGGTACGGGTCGACTTTAAGGCTCTCTGGTCCCTAAACTACCTGGGTTCCAGACCTCACCTCACTTCTCCCCGCCACCCTGACAATTTTGTTTTCTTTCTCCTCAGGTGAAAGGTTCGAGGACTAGCCAGAGATTTGTGAAGAGTTTGGGATAGCTTGTCACAGTACTATGGAACCCCAACATCTCACGATGCTGTGAGAGCTACAGGAAGACAGGTCTAAGAGGGTGTGGATCCAGGCCACCAAAGACAAGCCTTGAGGTCCTTCACTGCCCCTCCCACTCCGGTCGCTCTGGCTGAATTTCAGGTACCTGTTGCAGTTCCCATAACTGCAGTTTTCAGCATGCCGAGAGGCAAATGGAGTTTTCAGGACACAGAGAACCAAGTGGAAGCTTACCAAGATTCAAGTCTGTCGTTCCCTTACCTGAAGCCTTCCTGTGGGTTTCAGCTGTTGGGCCTGGTAGTTGCTATTTCTGTAGGTGAACAGATAGGGGCTCTCCTGCAGAGAAAGGTAACATGTAGCCATGACCCAGAACTCTGCATTCCCATAATAATCAAATTCATCATCATTGATACGGTTAACTGGAACATTCATGCTGAAAGGTTTCAGGTACGGGGGGAGGGTTCAAGAGAGACACTGAGGAGGAGTATTGGGGAGTAAGGAGCTCATTAAAAATGTTAGGAGTGCCACAGGCAAGCAGACAGATACAGAATTTATGGTAAGGGGCTCCAAGGACAGTTCAGAGCCCAGCACCAGAGAGAGACCCCACAGCATGGCGGGGTCTCTCAAGAGAGGTACAGAGCCCAAGCGGCAGAATGAGATTGGGGGAGGTTTCACAGTGTAAGCCTGCAAGCCAGACAGGAGCCAGGGAAAAGGCTAGGGAAGAGGATGTGTGATCAATACTCTCTTGGCCATAAATGAGACCCTGGCCCCAGAGGTCTGTTAGCTAGGGACTTGGTAGGTGCCTGTCAGTCTCTGTGACTGGGAAAAGGCTGCTATGGGTGTTGTGGCCCGGGCAGTGGCTGAATTCTAACACTGCACTCTTACACATATCTTCTCCATGAAGCCAAACCTCTCCCTACCGCTTTTCTTCTTGTTGGCTGTTGACCCCCTGAAGAAGGTCATTCCCAAGCCAGCCATCTCTGATGCTCTCTAGCTCTCTACCTCAGCGGTCTGTATCACCCAGCTAAACACATGTATCTGACAGAAGAGGACCTCATTGTAGGCTTCTTGGAAGCCATAGCAAAGAGGAAAAGAGGTTAGTCTAGCCACAACAAACTTACTAATTCATCAAGAAAGCACCCCGCCCCCTGCCCCCAAATCAACCTGCATTCCACAAGGGAAGAAATTTCTGTCATTGATGTTTAGTTTTTTTCCTCATCCGTGTATTTGGAAAGACTACCTATATGTCTATTACATATTGGGCATGTATTTAGGATACAGCCTTCAAGACTTATTAGGAACTCATCAACTCTGCCTCCTAAGGAAGAGGAAGGCCTTGAACTGGTAGCTGGGGCTCCAAGAAGGTTAGCGGGACCATAGTGGGAGTCCAGTGAGGCGCGGTTTTGTTCCTGTGACATCCACAGGTATGGAGGGCCTTCACTCTGCTAGTACTGCTCTCACAGTCCATAGGAATAAGTTTTAGGACAGCTACATGTACAACCTGTGCTCAAGCCCAGAGCAACAGACCCAAGACTCTCGGGGCTAATGTCTCAGTAAGACCCCACTTTTCAGTAAAGTCCACGTCGCCACACACATCTCGCCTCGCCCAGTCCAGTCCAGTCTCCTACCTGAGATGGACATTTCATCGTCTTTCTCTCTGCTGCATCGAATATCTCATCTTTGTGGCCCACTGGTTTCATCTAGAAAAGAAGGTGACATTAAAACAGAGAAGCCTTGTGTAGGTAGCACCCCCACCCCTGCCGTGGAACTCCGGAGATGGGCCCCTCCAACCAGGGAGTCCCCCAGAGTTTGAGTCTTGGATCAGTAGCCCTTGCGGGCATTTCCAGCTCTGTCCTAGACCTAGGGGTTAGAAGCTCAACTCTCAGGGGAGTACAGCCTACATCTTCCTGGGGATTGGGTAGTGAAGACCACTGTGTGAGGAAGAGTGAGTGGGTTTCAGGGGGTGTGTGTTTTTTTGACAGGGTTTCCTAGCCCATCTCCCCAGGAGTGCAGGAGGAGAAACCGAGCGTGGTTTGGAGCAGGTATCCAAGGCAGACTGACATTGGTCTTCTGAATCCAACCAGATTATTTCACAGTGGGTCACATGGCTTCCTGATCACTCCAGGGTGGTTACCATACTTGGCATCATGTCCTCCCCTTGTGTCCAGTTGGCTGGACACTGATGAAGGACAGACAAGATAAGGAGGAAGGTCAAGGCCGAGCAGCATGTGAAAAGCATGTATCCTTTGCCCTGACTTCTTCCTGCCTGTAGCTACCATCTACATCAGTGATTCCCTACCTTCCTAATGCCGTGACCCTTTCATACAGTTCCTCGTGTTGTGGTGACCTCCGGCCATGAAATTATTTCCATTGCTACTTCATAACTGATTCTGCTACTGTTATGAACCGTAATGTAAATATCGGATATGCAGGATATCTGATCTGTGACCCCCTCCAAAGGGGTTGTGACCCACAGGTTGAGAACCACCGATCTACATGCACATAAACCCAGGTGCAATTAAAAAAGAAAAACCACCCTCTGGATTGAAGTTTACACCACTGCACAGGAAGTCAAATGGGTCCCAGTCTTGAGCTGGGCTACGGAGATAGAGTGACAGGGAACGCAGCTCGGCCCTCACATTCACAACAGGCTGGCTAGCAACTTGGGAATGAATGGCATGGTACCATGACCACCAAGGCCACCTGACAACAGACAGATGGTGCTGAGAACAGCAGCAGGTAGAACCGTCACATCAATTCGGCAAAGTGCCAGAGAAATGGGAATAAAGGCAATTGAAGAATTTGATGAAGAGTTTTTTTGTTGCTTTTCTTCAGCGCTTGAGATCAAGATCATGCCCTCTGTATGCCAGGCAAGTGTCTACTACGGAGCATCATCCCCAGCCCAAGGGAGAATGTTTTTAAAACTTCTTTTTATGGACTAGGGATGTATCTCAGTAGAGTGCTTGCCTGGCATGCTTGAACCCTGGGTTTGATCCCAGAGCTGAATAAAGACCTAGT
>CABHPP010000961.1:39819-60655 GCA_902168425.1 Peromyscus attwateri
AGAGAGAGAGAGAGAGAGAGAGAGAGGGAGAGAAACAGAGAGAGAGACAGAGAGACAGAGACACAGAGAGACACAGAGAGAGAGGAAGGGATGGGAGGAGGGACACAAAGAGAGAACTTAAAAAAAAAAAACACCACCCTGCAGTGGCTTGGAGGGATTAGAGTGTCTTTTGCACAAGCCTTTTCCCTCCTGTTTGGGAGCCTTATACTTCGCTCTCAGGCTCTGGAGCAGCTTTGCTCTTCCTCCCCCTTTACACGGACTTTGACAGGGATATAGTTACTGGCTTGGACACCCCTGTCTAGCTGGCACACGTATAAAACCATGAAGATTCGGATTCCCCTCAAGATCTAATAATTTTGCATTTGTGCCCCCGAAGGAACGTTCAGGACTTGTGGCTTGTTCTGATCCAGTGGAAGGAGAGTCCAATAAGGGGGTATATAGTTACAGTCACTTCTGGGTAAGGAGTGGCCGCCTGCGTCTCCAGGCCCAGAGTGGGGGAGGAAATGGGCTCTCAAACTCTTTCAGTTTTATTTTGATGGTGGCCACTCCTAGAAACTGGGCCCAGGTGGTTCACAAAGGGAGCACTGGGCGGGGAGGGAGGCGCTGGCTAATGGCCAGGGTCAGGTGGTCAACTGCACTGCATTTTTCTCCTCCTCAGTCTTTCAAGAAAGTCAGAATCTATGGGAGAATCTGGAAAGAAACCGCATCTATCCTAATGGAATGAATTCAACAGAACCCTTAATATCTTAATCTCCTAATCTCTTAAGGACCCCAGAGAAGGAGAGTTTATAGGTTTGTCCAATAAACCTGCTTCTTGTTTAGAACCTTATCTTAAAAGGGGCTTGATGGTACACGCCCATAATCTCAACATTTGGGAAGCTGAGGCAGGAGGATTGCTTAAGTTTGAGGACAGCCTGGTTACAGAGCGAGATCATGTCTCAAGGCTCAGGCAACAGCAAACCTTAGGTTAAATGTCCCCGTGTATCAGTCACCCAGTGTTCTCACACCGTTTCTAACTCTGAGTCCTCAGAGAAGATAGGAAAACCCAATTACTTCACATAACCCTTCTTCCTCCGCCCCCCACTGCTGCACATAAAAGGCACTATTCCACCACCCCCCCCTCGGTGGGGGGGGGGGGGGGGGGATCTGTCCCTGGGCTCATCCTTGCTTTTGCTCTATCTTCTGGTCCCTTCATTGCTACGTCTCCTCCACTCTGCTCTGCCACCGTGAAATTAGCTAGTACGTGGGGATGGATGAGGGTGATCTTAAGATCTCTGGGGGCTGGGGAAACGGTTCAGCAGGAAAAGGCACTGGCTACCGAGCCTGGCACAAGTCTGGCAGGTGGTTCTCTGGCCTCCAAATGCACACCGCAGCTCATCCCCTCCCCTCAATAAACAAATACAATACATTTTTAAAAATCAGATCTGGAAAGAGTTCTGAAGTATGAACACTTCTTACATTCTCTTCCCTGCCTGGTGGTGCTAGCATCTTGCTGTGAGACTGAACGTAGGGTGTTATGATTGCTGGAAGGACCTGGGATTTAACGTCCCCAAGGGTGTGTCCCTTCATTACCACTATACAAGAATTTCCAGAATTTGCAGAGGAAGCAGCAGAAAGATCCCAGAGAGAATGAGTTCTGCCCAAACACAAATCTTCTTCAGCTTTGTACAAGGGGTGCAAGCTGCAGCCAGGGCTGGGACCAGGCGTATCATGCACCTGGGAGTGTTTTAATCCAGGTGTGTGCAGACAAAACCACTCACCACCTCTGCATATGTGTGGTGCTTAGAGTTCACACTTGCTGTCTGCATGGAAGACAGACGTTGATGTGGCCCGTGCACATGGCTCTGTGGGCTGCAGAGCAGAGGTTCCTTTCAACACTGATGTGCCCTGGGTGTGTGGTCAGGAGAATGGCAGATGAGGGTCCCCGAGATTACAGCAGTTCCTCTTACCCCACTCCCCCCCCCCCCCCCCCCGCCTGTCTAGGAGGAAAGCCCTCCTCCCCCTGAGCTCTGTGTCTCAATGTGGCATAGAACAAGTCAAGTACTTCTGGGGACTGGCCTCAATGGTTTTGGGTAGGTTAACCACAAACCAGCGGCTGCAGCTTCCCCATGCTCTCAAGGGACCTCAGCAGCACTGAAAGATGTGTAGGGAGCCCCCAGGCTCCCATTCTTTCACAAGCCCTCTGAGGCTCGCTGAAGGTCATTAAATTCTCTTGGCAGAGGAGAGGGAAAAAGTCACTCTGTCAAGAAACAGCCAGAAGTGGGCCTGGAGCCAGAACACTTTGACACCCTTTGCCTCGCCCTAACCTGTCACATTCCAGATCATTCACGGGCAGATTCAAGCCTGCAGGAGCCGTGGGTGGGTTCGAGCAGAGTGGTGGGTGGCCTGGTATTTTGCCCGTGAGGAAACTGGGGAACTGAAATACTTGGGGGACTCCACTCTCCCTTTCTGGGCTGCAGGCACCTTGAGCGGCTTAGTGGGAAACTGTGGGCTTGCGGGTGTTTGGACAGGTCTGGAGAGAGACCCGTGACTGCCCGCCTAGGACAACTGTCACCTCCTCCGTGAAGCCCTCCTCCTGGCACTTGCTGTACCCCAGGCCCTTGGCCTTAAAGGAGAGACCTGTTTCCCTCTGGGCACTTGCTTGCTCCTCGTGACCCTTGAGCAGGTGAGAGGAAACTGGGTCAGCAGCATGGGAATGTCCCTTGGCTGCCTGATAAACTGGTTATCACCATTACTGCCGCCAACACCAGGACATCAACAGCAGGAGAAAGGGAAAGGACCCCGCCCTGACATGCTCTCGTCAGCTGTTCCCGAGTTCCTGGACTGTTGTGCTCTGGGTCCCATCGTCCCCATACCTTCTCTCTGCCACTCGCTGCTGGACTCATTATCCCCACACCCCTTGCTCACAGAGGTCCTCTTGCCAAGCATGTCTGCCCTGCCCTCCTCCCACACACCACCACTTCAAATTCACTTTGCATCCCATCTTCAGGGCCCCTCCTGACCTCGTGGTCCATATTGAGTTTGGGGAACTGCCAGCACATCCCTGCTGCCCCAGTCACCTGTGCCCTGATCTAGTTACTGGTCCCTTCCCAGCTAGACCTTGAGGTCCTGGTGTCTCCTGTCCCCTCTAGCACTAGGCAGGGCAGAGTAAGGTCATACACTTGTTGGCTGAGGAAGCATGGCATGGTAGAGGCCTGAGGTTTGGCTGAGCTGGCACGGTCAACCCTATCTCCTTGAGAGAGGGTGACAGGAAGACAGGGAGCCTGGGGTCGGTCTGTTCTGTGCCCTTCATGGAAGAAAGGCTAGCGGCAGTCCTCAACCTGTGGGTCGCAAGCCTTTTAGCAAACCTCTATCTCCAAAAAAAACCATTTACACTACAATTCATAACAGCAGCAAAATTACAGTTGTGGAGTAGCAACGAAAATAATTTTAGGGTTGGGGGTCACCACAACGTGAGGAGCTGTATTAAAGGGTCACGGCATTAGGAAGGTCGAGAACCACTGGTAAGGCATTATCCCATCCCAGCACCTGCCCTACCAGCAATTGCCTTGGAAAAGGCCTTGGGTTTCATCGACAAAGGGCAAAGTGTTTCACATACGGGGTCACTACCACTGTTCCCTCACTGCCCTGCTCTGATCTCCACAGGTCACCGTAACTAACTGAAACTCAGTATACTCCACACAGCTCACCAGTTGGAGAAAAAGAGTGAAATGTTTCTAATCCAAGGATGAAGAAGAACCCATTTACATTGCTGGGATTCTAAGGATAGGGCAGCGTGGATGGGGAAGCAATGGTAAAAGAAGCACCCTGAAATCAAGCTTTGGGGTACCTTCCATCCACTAATAATCCCAAAGGCCCTGGGGAATCTTTGGGGACCTGGGAAAGCCCATCATTGTCACCCTATGGAGATCAACAGCATCTATGACATCAACGGTGAATGGGTGGGGTCAGGGGTCATGTGTTTCATGTGTGGGGAGTTAATACCCTGAATTGATGCAGACATGAAAGGCGGGATCTAATTCGAGCCCCGGTCATCTCTCTGAAGACCATGATGGCTCTAGGTACCACCTACACCTTTAAACCTGCATGGTGCCACATGAGTGAGGAAAGTGAGTAGGAGCTGCAGGGTGGCCTGTGCCCTGAAATGAAGCTTGAAGCCAACCTCTAGGGACATGGCTCTGCCTCTGGGGAAAGCAGGATGGAGCTCCCCACCTGCTCCGGTCATCGGTAGGTCAAGATTCTGGGGTCAAACTTGGCCGGCATCTCCACTGGTGTCCTGCACCTGTTCCTTGGTGCAATGGGCAGAGAGATACAGTGGCTGTCCCTTTGTAAATCAGCCCACAGGCTGGCATGAGCCTCCCATCTCCACACTCACCATGCTGTTCCAGATCCTGAGGGCGAGCGTGCTGGGATCCTGGGGTAAGGACCTCTCCTGGAAGAGAATAAGGTAAGAAAGGACTCTGTCACTCGACCCTCACTCCCAGGATATGATGGCCTCTACACACTGATTGATCCATGTGGACAGGGCCATGGCCCATCCAGCTCTGACCCCTAGTCATTCCTTAATGAGTATAGGAGCGCTTTCTGGGGTTAGGGTTTGGAGGTCAGGGCCAGCAGGGACAGGGTTAGTCTCAGGTTGTTCTGTATTGTTATGGAGCCTCAAAAACTGAGCTCAGAATAGGAGCAGGTGACAGGGAGACAACTCAGTTGAGGCAGTGAGGCATGGGCAGGGGTCCTTTCCTCCTTATGAACCAGGACTTCAAACAGCAGATGCGTCTTGGAGGTACACAATGATGCCAACAGAGAGGAGCTGGGAGCTGTTCCCAGACACAGCCCTGAAGGCTCATGGTAGGCAGGCATGTCTCTCCCTCAGTGCTAGATACTCCAGATAGTCCCTTGACCAGTGACCTTGGGGAGGGAGATGCAGGTGCCTCTCTCCAGGGATGGAGGTAGAGGAGCACACAGGGGGAAAAGCTAGAGGTAGTAATCTTAAAAACATCATCCCCAATGATCACAAAGGTGGGAGGTACCCAGGGCTTCCCAGGCCCTGAGTTCTTCCCATGTGTTAGCTCATGGGATCCCGATGTCCACTCCATATGGATGAAATATTATTAGTAGTCCTCATTTTACAGATGTGAAACCGAGGCATGGAGACATCAAACCACTTGCCTGAAGTCACAGAGTTGGCCCATTCCAGAAGCAGGGCTTTAGGCCAGGCTATCAGCTCCAAGGCCCTGCTTTTCACTTTGGAGCTACCCTGCCTTTCAGAATCTGCCTACGTGAGGGAATTGCATGAGAAAGGGCGAGAGACTACTGTGGTATTCTCAGACTGTACATCTGATATTGGGTAAAGGCTGGGGATTCTCTGGAGGAGAGGGGAGGGGAATGAGAGGGGGAGGAGAGGGGAGGAGAAGGAAGTGGGGGGGGAGGCAGGGGCAGGTGTGTGGCCCAGGCTTCCTCACCATCTACTATCTATACTCACAATACCTCACATGGCTCACTCACCGAAGGCGGGTCTACCTCATAGAAGAAAGGCTGGAAAACCACTGTGAAGGACTCATGCTTGTTGAACTTGCTGGAGGCCAGGAGATCTTGCCAGGTTTCCTGAGGAAGCAAGAGGAGAGCGCATGTTCAAAAGCCCAAGCCAGCACTCCAGAACCCCTCACTCAACTACCTCCACACATGATAGACAATTGTGTGATGCTCGGAAGGCCCACCCCCTTGCCTTATACTTTGGGGCTCTTGAGGACTGGCATTGAGTATTCCTTTGTCTCTGAAGCCCCGGCACTAGGGCATACCAGATAGAGAGCTGGAGACTCTTCTCTGGAAACTCAACAAGTGCAGGGCAGCCCTGCATGCCAAGGAGGAGCCGCCATGGCCTCCTTGGGGGCTAAGTCTGCAAAGGCATGTGCCATTAGATCCTGCCCCCCAATCATATCAAGAGTAGACAGTGCCGCACAACTGTACTTACAACTTAGTTGAATGCAAATACTGTTAACACATGTCAGCGGGCACTGTATTTTGAGCTGTTCACCAGCAAGGATAGTGGCTTTCACTGAGCACACTACACCCTACTTGACCTCTTTGGTCAACTAAAATGTGTGGCTTCAGGAGCCGTAGCTTGCCTCCATACAGGCACCATCTGTATGGTGTGTATGGTGGGGATTCTGTGGAGGAGAGGGTAGGAGAGGAAGAAGAAGAAGGGGCAGGCATGTGGTCCAGGCTTCTTCTCCATCTACTAACCATACTCTCAATGCCTCACATAGCTCACTCACCGAGGTGGTTCTATCTCGTAGAAGAAAGGCTGGACAGCCACACATGGAGCAGTGCCAGTAACAATGGCAGCAAAAAAACATTTCAGAAGGAATGGGCCAAACTCTGCACTAGCTGTTGTCAGCTTGATCATCCGCTCCCACACAGGCTGCGCCTCTCCTTCGTTCTCACAGTAAGGACCCATCACAGGGAGTACCATGAGGGTACCTCTCCTTGGCTCCCAACAGTCCTGAATTCAGCCACGTCTTGCTAGAGCTAGTTAGCTTTTTGCCCCCACCCCCAACCATCCTTGTTCACCTCCTCCACACTCCCTCGTCCCCCATGAGCCAGCAGCCCAGGTTCCACGTGGGACTCACCTGATAGGACCACTGCATGACAGCCTTGGACAACTTCGTGGTCTCCTCCGAGCAATTGCAAAGCTCTGGTGCAGGGCTGCAGATCAAAGGGAGCCAGGCATGATTGATTATGCTGGTGGGATAGATATGCAGAGGGCCTCCAACAGTGTGAGTGAGTGAGTGTGTGTGTGTGTGTGTGTGTGTGTGTGTGTGTGTGTGTGTGTGAGAGAGAGAGAGAGAGAGAGAGAGAGAGAGAGAGAGAGAGAGAGAGAGACAGACTGGGGGTGCAGCGAGTTGCTTAGGAAGAGGGGAGGGGAAGTGGCAGACTTAGAGTGCAGGAGAGGCAAATGGTGAGTAGGAAGGTTGGGGTGCATCTTATTAGGGTTACTAGTGCTGTGATGAAAGCAGCTTAGGGAGGAAGGGGTTTATTGGGCTGATGTATTTGGAATCCCAGTTCATTGAGGGAAATCAGGGCAGGAACCTGGAGGCACGAGCTGATGCAGAGGCCCTGGAGGGGTGCTGCTTACTGGCTTGCTCCTCATGGTTTGCTCAGCCCGCTTTCTTATAGAACCCAGGACCACTAGCTCAAGGATGGCCCCACCCTCAGTGGGCTGGGCCCTCCCCCGTCAATCACTAATTAAGAAAATGCAATACAGGCTTGCCACAGCCCCATCTTATGGAGGCATTTTCTCAGAAAGGGTTTCCTCCTCTCAGATGACTCTAGCTGGGTCAAGAGGACATAAAACTAGCTAGTGTAACTGACCCCTTGTCAACATGACACACAACACATCACTGTTATGCCATAACCTTTCCTTTCATCTCATATTAATATATCACATTATAAAACATATTACAAAATTAAGTCTCATAGTCTTTACAAATTCAAACACTTCAAAATTTAGTCTCTTAAAAAAAAATCCAAAGTCTCCTTTAAAACACAAAGCCTCTATAAAACTCCAAAATCTCTTTAAAAGTTCAAAGTCTCTCAACTGTGGGCTCCTATAAAAGCAAAACAAGTTAAATACTTTCTTACTTCAAGAGGGACAAACCAGGCAGGGCACAGTTACACTCTGAACAGAGCAAAGCCACACTCGCTGTATAAATAACTCAGTCTCCAATGTCTGGGATCCACTCACAATTTTCTGGGGTCCTTCAAAGGGCCTGGGTCATTTATCCAGCTCTGCCCTCTGCAGTACATATGGATCATCTCCTAAGCTCCAACCGGCTCCACTCCAAGGCCTGCTGTCCTTGGCACCTCCAAAATCTGGGGTCACTTGCTGCAGCTGGGCTGCACTTTTAACACTAGCCTCTCCGTCTTCTAGGCTCTTCTTCAGGGACTCCATCCTCCCATACAGTGCCAAACTCTAGCCGTTCTCCATGACCGCTTCATGCCTTCAAAACTAGTACCACCTCGGTGACTCTTAGACTACCAAGTCCGGCTGCCAGCACAAGGTACAACCTCGGCCGCCTCTGGCACACAGTTTCTGTGTGCTCTCAAGCAACACTCCCCAGAAGATTTCACCTCAAAGATGCTGGTCTCTTTCTTAATTACGGCTAATTTCTCAGCTCCAGCTGATCAGCATCAATTGTCCAAGCAAGGCAAAGATTTCACTTCAGTTTCACACAACACTTCTGGGATCTTGTTCATCACAGCTGATTCTCCAGCCCCAGCTGACCAGAACCACGGATTCTTAATTCAAAATATGCAATGGCCCCGATGGTGTCTTTAAGTGATTCTCAAACTTCCTTTTGAAACGTCACAAGCCAGACCTCTGTCATCTGCCTGGCTCTCAGGTTCATCCTCCAAGTTCTCACAATGTGCTAACCTTTGAACACTGAATGGCTTTTCTAATCCAAAGTTCCAAAGTGTTCCCACAATCCCCCACCCCCAAACAACATGGTCAGGTCTATCACAGGACTACCCCCACAAACCTGGTACCAATTTCTCTCAGGGTTATTACTGCTGTGGAAACACCCTGACTAAAAGCAACTCGAGGAGAAAAGGACTTATGTGGCTTACAAATCCTGAATCAGTCCACTGAGGGAAGTCAGGACAGGAACTCAACCAGGGGAGGAACCTGGAGCCAGGAGCTGATGCAGAGGCCGTGGAGGGATGCTGCTTACTGGCTTGCTCCTCATGGCTTGCTCAGCCTGCTTTATTATAGAACCCAGGACCACCAGCCCAGGGATGGCCCCACCCACCACAGGCTGGGCCCTCCCCCTTCAATCACTAATTAAGAAAATGCCCTCCAGGCTTGCCTGCAGCCCGATCTTATGGTGGCATTTTCTCAGTTAGTGCTCCCTCCTCTCAGATGACTCCAGCTTGTGTCAAGTTGATCCAAATCCACAAATCACCAGCTCAGGGTGGAAGGCACCCATGGGACCCTTGTCCACAGGGTCAGGATATGCTATGAAGATGTTCTTCCTTTCCCTTCCACATGCTCCCCACCTCAGAAACTCACACCCCATCATTTCTCTCCTAGTCTCCTTTTACCTTCCTTCCCCTTCAAACCCCCTCTTCCTTTCTCAGCTGTCCTCATTCTAACTTTTTTCATATGAACCTCTTTTTCAGCATCAAATACCAGATTCTGAAGATAAAACAAAAAAAATCCTCTGAGAAATTTCAGAAATACACAAGAACCAAGTTCTGAAGCATTAAAATACATTTAGGTTATTTTTTTTTCCCCTAGTCACTAATACTTCTTGTGGCAGGGATATTTTGCCAAACTCGCACGGGTTTGTGGTTGTTTCGTTTAAGACTGTATCTCACTTAGAAGCTAGGCTTGCTTCCAACTTGTTGCACACAGCCTTGCCCTTCTGACCCTCCTCTCTATCTATCTCCAAGGGAGGCATCTACTGATGTGAATCACCATGCCTAGTTTTATGCAGTGCTGGAGACCGAACCCAAATTTCTGCGTGCTAGGCAAGCACTCTACCAACTGTGGTTTAAACCCTCAAGTCCGTTGGGGTGGGGGTGGGGCTCTGCCACTGCATCAACCAAATTAAATATTGCAACATCCCCACTGACTCTGCCACTCACTAGTATGTGAGCGAGACAGCTACCGAAGTCCCCAGGCTCCATGCGTGGGTCTCCCCAGGGGATGGATGTACATGAAAGGCCTGTGAAGTACCAGCATGTAACAACCACAATGACACACAAGAGATGATACCTCTTCTGTCTCTATTTTTTTTTTTCTTTTTACCTGAACACAGTCTCTTGATGCTGATGAGACATGGCCAAAACCTCAGAGAGATCCACCAAATTCACAAATGCTCTGGGGACCTAGGGGTTACAAAGAGACATAAGAGATAGGAAGGGACATGACCATTTGCCGGGCACTGCCTGGGCTGTTTCTGGGCTTTCTGCAACCCTGTGGGCTTCGTTTGGGGGCCACCCTTTTAGAGGGTGTGGATGAGGTTGGTCCAAAGCTGTCACCCCTCCAGCTGTGCATCTTAGAAATGCAGCTGTCCCTCTCTCCGGTAGTCAGTGCCGCCCCGATCCTGGGGTAGCACAGAGCCCAGGGGAAGGTGAGCCACACACAGTCCCATTCTTGGGAGCTCAGAACCTGCAGCTTCTAGAAGGGCCAGCCTCAGTCAGAAAGCAAGGACACTGAGGCCTCCAAGAGCTGCCAAGCTCCTCTCAGGAGCGTCCCTTTTTATGGTGGTGAGAAGACGGGGTCCTTTGAGCTTTCTATGTCTCAGGGTCTCATTCTCTCACACAGAAGTCCATTTACCCCACTCCAGCAAACGCCACTGGGAGCCAATCAAACCCCACCCCAGCTTCCCTTGAGAAGCGCTTCAGGGGGCACCCAAAATGATGCTTGCCTCATGTTCCAGTCCCAGGGCCCCAGGGGCTGGGGAGCCACCGCCTCACCTCTCGGTGCAGGTAATCCAGTATCTCACACAGCTTTTCCATGCGCCTCCTCAAATGGCTTTTCTGTGAGAGAAGAACCGGGCTGAGCCAGGGCGGCAACAGGGAGGACGTGAGGCCCAGGGACCCAGACTCAGGTGAGCCCACAGAGACGGTACCGGTGCCTCATGGAGATCGTGCTTCCCTACAAGGGTAGAATCCTGGAGCCGTGCCATTTTGGTTTGGGCTCTGGGTCCAGTCTCTATTTCTCTAACCCATCCTCCACCAGAAAAACAGTCAACCTCTCACGAGGGAGGCGTTTACCCACAAGCCCAAGGTTGGAACATGATGGGAAACACTGTGGTGACTCTGATGCTCCCGGTGAAGGGTGGGACACATTCCCGAGGGCTGAGGGAGTTGCTTTTATCTGAAGAAAATCAAATCTGAAAAGGGAGCATGACCAGCCTGGATTTAAGGACCTAGACAGATCGCAAAACTTCCAAAAAGGGACCTGGCAAGATTGCTCAGTGAGTAAAAGGCTTCTCCCACCAAGCCTGGCAGCCTGTTTGATTGTTCTGTGACCTCCACACATCATGGTATATAACACTAACACGCACGCACGCATGCACGCATGCACGCACATACTATGTAATCAAGATTAAAAAAGAAAGAAAAAAAAAAAAGGAAAAGGATGAGCTAATGAGAAGGCTCTTTGGATAAAGGCATTTGCTGCCAAGCCTAAAGACACAAGTTCAATTCCCTGAACCCTCATGATGGAAGGAGAAAACTGACAGGTCCTCTGATCTTCACATACATACCATGTTATCTTGTGTACACGTACGTACACACACACACACACACACACACACACACACACACACACACACGTATACAAAATAAACAAAATATAGTAAATGTTTTTAAACCCCAAACTTCCACAGGGCACAGGCCAAATATCCCCTATCAGAGACGCCTGGGACGGAAGTGTTTCTGGTTTTGGAGTCTTTCAGATGAGGGGATGTTTGCATGGACTTTACCAACTAAGCATTTATTATCCGCAAATCTCAAATCTGAAAATGCTCCGAAGTTTTTGGATTTTTGGATTCCTGATCAGAAATCCAAGCTTGGCTGTTTGCCAGATCCCTCCTTCTCATACCCCCTCCCCCAATTCTCCCCTGTGCCACGTTTGCCTTGAGTAAGAGTCAGGGTCCCACACAGAGGGCTGAGAAGGCCTCATTACTGGAGTGGATAACACCCCCCCAACCCCCCACCAGGGCGGCCCTCTCCTCCTCTGCACAGGTTTTGAAATAAGCAGGCGAGAGCACCTCTAAATTTGACCCCTGGTTATCACTTCAGTGTGGGAAACGAATTAAAAAGTACAAGAAGACAGACTCCTCAGCTGGCTGCAGACTCGCTTGTCCCCTGAAGCAAGGTGGCTCCGACAGCCAGGCAAGGGCGGGCAGGAAGCTGTGCTATTACCTGGGGGGACAGGGGCTGCGACTCTAGAGACAGCTGCCAATCACCAGATGGGGGTTGCAGGGAGGGCCGCCTGCCCCCCACAGCCTAGGAAAAAGGGCCCATCCCTGTCTCTCCTCTGCTCTGCATCATCGGTGAGAGGCTGCCAGAGGCCAGCCCAGCCCGTCTGTTGTAATGGCCAGTGATAAGCACTGTCTGGATTCTTCTGAGCATGGCACCTCCCTCCCCCCCTGAAGAGCCCTAGGTAAGTGGGTCCAGAAGCGTCCCTGCTGCTCATCTGTAGCTCATTCAGGACATCCACCCTCCCTAGGGGATGTGGAGGACATGGTGCCCCCCCACCCCACCCCCCACCCCCGAGTGTGAATCTTGCTTTAGAAACCCCTAGGTCAAGGGTTTGTCTGTAGCTATTTGGGGAATCCAGGCTCACCCCATCATCCCAGACACGGGATGGCTGTCACTTGACTCACAAACTGTCCCTGTTTCCAAGTGGGAGACATATACCTATAACGTCTATTCTAGACATTTGTCTTCAAACTCCTTGGGCCATGACTCAGTCTGTCACCTGCTTCCCATGGTGGTCCAGGGCAGGTACACAGAACAAAGAAAGCACAGACTTCCTCAGTCCATAGCCCCCTAACTTCATGCAACAAACTAGAATATTCTATAGTTTATTCTATTCCGTTTCCTTCTCCCTCAGTTCTGCAGTTTCTGCTGCAAGCTTTCTGACTAACTTGTGAGGACTCACTAATGTACCGGCACCCATGACCTCAGAGCCTAGAAAACACTTTTACACGTTTCAAATACTAAGAAACTTGAGGGAGATAAGCGGCTGTCAGTAAGCCAACGCCAAAGCACAAGGTGGCGAATTCACACTGCGGAGTGACTCGCTCAGCAAGACGAGGTCTCATCTGTAGGTATCAACGTGACAGGGTCTTGAAAATGTGTGGTTGATGAAAGGCACATTATATGGAAATGTCCCGCTGAATCCATTCATATGCAAACTGAATGTATTTTAATAAAAAAATAAAGAATATTAAAAGTAAAAAAAAGACTTGTGTATTACTTGTGGGACTAAAAATTAATAAAAAAAAACAAGTCACATAAATGGGACACATGTATTCAGAATGCATCATGTATTCAATAATGCTCGAAGGGATAAATACATTAAAGGCAAGGAATCGTGTACGTTTGCTTGGCTGCAGGTTAGAGTGCAGAGAAGAAATTGTGAATGAGTGTAAACATCTGTGAATGCATACTTATACATTTAAAAAAAAATCAAATACCAGCCTGAGCAAACTCATCGCAGATATGCTAACATGTGTCTGAGTCTGCATGGAAGAGGGCTAATTTACATATGGGTATGATAATGGGTGAGTAGCTAAAGAGTAATGAGTGGCTATACAGAGGAATGCAGCAGTGTCTAAATGCATGCTTGAATATTTCCGTGCAGGGATACATAATTCATGAGTTAATGTTCACATGCACAATGACCCCAGAGAGAACAAACGAGCGTGTAAATTTCACTGGGCACAGGTGGACAGAAACTTTCACCATCTGTACACAACACACTCAGAAGGCTGAGAGCTGGCTAGGGGAGGGGGATCTTTACCACGATTCTCCTAGGGTTCCACAGCACTAAGAAAAGGGAACTTCGGTAGTGGCCCAGGGATCAGGGCAAGTGCGCAGCATTCGGAAGAAGGGAGGGATGCAGCAGGGGAAGGGCGTACCAAGAAAGTTAGCCAGGCCTGAGCCATGGCCTGACAGAGGTCCTGGCAGCTGGGCTGAGGGGTCAGTAGGCAAACCACGGTAAGTGACAGAGAGAGCCTGGTGGCAGCTAGACTTTAGACCACTGAAGAAGAATCTGTATGGCATTTGTATTGCCACAGCCTATGGTCCCAGCCACCCCTAACACTTTCAGCTGATTGGAATTGGTCTTCCATAAATACTGAAGTCACAATATAATCACCTACACAAATATTAAACAAAACTACGTGTTTTTGTTACCAGGAAAGCCAATGAGCCCGAACGATAAAATCCACAGGTTGTTTGCCTTTGGTAAACACCAGCCTTCTCGCCCAAGCTGGAACTCATAGGTTTAGGGTGAGGTAAGTGTATGCATCCTACACTATTCTGTAAACCCAGCACTCACGTGAAGAGAGGCAAAACAATTCTTAACTAACTAGGAAGCTGATTCTCCTCGGGTGTAGAAAGATCATTAACTCAGTTTATCTAAGCCTGAATTTCTTTTCCTAATATGAGAGATTGGTGGGTATAAAAATCACTAATAGAGCTAGCGTCTCAGATTTTTTTTTTTTAGAGGAGAGGGGCTCTTTGTATGTGACTGGTGGTAGTGTGAATTAGTGAATTACTGAAAAGCAGTAGAGTGTTTCCTCCAAAAATGCAAAACAGAAGTACCATATGACCCAGCCACATTACTCCTTAGAGTCCCAAAGGATCCTCAGTCACGATACATTAATGACATCAATACACTCATGCTTCCCATCTCACTGCTATGGAACCAGCCCAGGAGCCCACCACAGATGAATGGATGATGTGGTATATTGACACAGTGGAGTACTATACATCCACGAAGAAGGATAAAATTGTGTCATTTCCAGGACCTAGAAATCATAGGTAAGCAAAATAAACCAGACCCAGAAATACAAACACACATTTCTCGCCTATGTAGAATCTAGGTTTTTCTTTAAGGCATGGAAGTAGAAGGGTGTTGTGTGATATTTTGAGCACATTCTGACAATAATGTTTGCTTTGAGACAGAGGGCAAAGCTAGCTACTAGCTGACCAAAATTAACCATAGAGGTTTTGGAGGACTGAGGACAGAGGGACAGGAAGTAGTAGAGCAGGGCTTAGAGGAGGTCTTAGCCTTTTTGGATGGAGGAATGAAAGAGATAGGAGGTCACTGGTCACTATGCCTCTTCTGTGATCATTCAGGTTCTTACCCCGATGTCTGACTCCCGAGTTTTTATTGATAAAGAATAATTAGATAAACACTTCAGAAGGGGAACTGTTTGGCAAGGGGGAGGCGAAGGAGAGAGGGTAATGGGTGTGTGGGGGGTAATAATGAAAGTGCATTCTATACATGTATGAAAACACCACAAGACCCATGGTTTTGAACAGTGGATATAACAATAAATTTTCTTTTACAAATTTAAAATTCCAAATTTAAAAGCATTCTTGGCACGTGTGATGGTTATAAATGCGCAATGTTAGGCATACACTCATGACAGCATTTAATCCCACCCAAATCATAACACACAAAAAATGATTAAGATGGTCAATTTTATGTTCTGCGCATGCTCTCACACTAAAATACTGGAGGAAGAAAACCAAATACGTATTGTTTTGTTTGTTTTCTTGAGAATCCATCCGTCCGTCTGTCTGTCCATCCACCCAACCCACTCATCTACTTGTCCTAGTTCTGAAACAGGAGCCTCATCCCCAGCTCAGCAGACAGTGCTCAGACAGGGTTGGCCCCTTCTCCTCCACACCAGCAATCCCCCAGCCTCCCAGCCTGCAGCTTACCTCCTCAGCAGAGGGACACAGGTGACACTGGCTTGTGTTACTGAAGAAGACCATGATGAGTTTCCAGTCCTTCTCAAAGTCAAGTTGCTGAAGAATAACAGCAAAGGGACAGGGTAAGAGCTGGGCCAGGAGTCTGTCTGTCCATGTTTCTCAATCTCATACATCAACTACCTTAAATCACTGTTATGGGTTTGTTTTTGTTAGCCTCAAACATCTGATCCTCCTGCCTCTACCCTTGAGTACTAGGATTATTGGCATGAGTTACCACTGGCTTGGACGTTTGTTCTAATTTTCATTTATTTATTTATTTGTTTTTTTGTTTGTTTGTTTGTTTGTTTTGGCAAAAGTAGTACTTGGTAGTCTAATGTGGAATAATTGTGCAATTTGGACCTGGTTGTATTAAGGAGCATACCTTGTTAAAAAGTTGTTGTTGTTGTTGTTTTCAATATCAGATTGAACCTAGGGTCCTGTGTATGCTAAGTAAGTACCCTACCACTGAGCTACACACACCCTCTTTTTATTTTAACATAGTTTCACAAAATTTCCAAGGCTGGACTTTACTCTGTAATCAGGCAGACTTTGAACTTGCAATCCTCCTGCTTCAGTCTCCCAAGTAGCTATGATTACAGGCCCGTACCACCAGATCCAGTTCTCAAGGGTATTTTAAAGAAAGAAGGACCATACAAGATTTAGCTACTATGAACAATGCCTTGTTGGCAGGAATGAAAAACAGCCAACAGCATAAATATCTGAAGTATTTTATTGTGTAAACTACGCCACATTCATGTACATGAACCACTACGTGGCTGTTAAAATAATAATGGAAACTGTAATTAATATCACCAGAAAAACTGAGAAAAGCAGATTACAAAAAGCATATCTATCCAGTAACACCCCATTTTATACAGATATACGTAATTAGAAAAAAAATGTCGAAGGGAATACATACAAAGTCATTATTAGTAATTATCTTTGGATAGGAGGCTTAAGGTGGCTTTAATATTACATTTGCTTTCTGACTTTTCTCTAGTGAACATATGACTTGGATACAAAGCAAACTTGTCTTCTGAGGCAGCTTTGGGTAGCCGGGGAACACTGTGAACTCTGCTCTTTAGGGTTTAGCGCTAACTGACTTCGTGAACTTGGCCTTGTCTCATGGCATCTCGAAATTCTAGTTTCTTCATCTTTAAAATTACAGGGTTGGATTCAGGACCACCCAGCTATTATGCAGAACAATTACATTCTTATTATCATTATGATAGCTAACCATTGCCAGTGAGACTGGATTTATTTATCTTTTTTTTTTTCTTTTTGAGACCAAGTCTAGTTCTGTAGTTCAGGCTGGTCCCAAATTGCCTAAGATTTGCCTCCTTTGGCCCACTGAGTGCTGGGAATATGGATGTAAGCCAACACCCCTGGCTTGGACAGGATTCAGAATCACCTAGGAGATACACCTTTCTGCTTGCTTCTGAGTGCAGCCCCAGAGAGGCTTGAGGGAGGAAGAGCCACCCTAAATATGGTTAGCACCATCCTGTGGGCTAGAGGCCTAGATTGAATAAAAAAGGAAGGAGGGGTTGGGAATTTAGCTCAGTGATAGAGCGCTTGCCTAGCAAGTGCAAGGCTGTGGGTTCGGTCCTCAACTCTGGGGAAAAAAAAAAAAAAAAAGGAAGGAAGAGAAAGCCAGGAGGGTACCAGCATTCATCTCTCTTTACCTCCTGACTGAGGGACACATTGTAAGCAGATGTCCCATGCCCTGCCTTCCCCACCATTCTGGACTGCATTCCCACATACCATGTGCCAAAATAAGTTCTTCTTCCCTGAGCTATTTCTTGCCAGGTCATTTGGTCCCTGTGTGTGTGTGTGTGTGTGTGTGTGTGTGTGTGTGTGTGTGTGTGCGCGCGCGCATTTGCATAAGCTAGAGATGGATGTTAGGTATCTTCTTTAACCACTCTGTTTTTTTTTTTTTTTCTGAGACAGCATCTCTTGCTGAACCCAGTGCTCTCAAATTTGGCTAGACTGGCTGGTCAGTGTGACCCAGGGATCCTCCTTGTCTGCTTCCTCCCCAGTGCTGGGACGACAGGCACATACCATTCTGCCTAGTTATTACGTGGGTGCTGGGAATTGAACACAGGTCCTCAAGCTTGCACAACAAGCATTCTTCTGCCTGAGCCATCTCCCAGGCACTGTGGTAATTATTTGTAACAGCAATCATTGCTACAACGATAATGATAACTATCGGCTTTTATTGAGCGTCAACTGCACCAGGCTCTCTCACTACTCCGTTTCTTAAATAGGGATATCAAGTTTAGGGGAGGCTGGATGCCTTACCCAGAATCACACAGTGATAAGCAGAAAGAACAGGTCACATCCAAGCTAATCTCTCTCTCTCTCTCTCCAGAACCCAACCCCCTCCCTATGCGAAAGGTCATTCGGTCCATCTGCTGACTACTTTCTATTGTTCCACACAGAAAATCCTTCTAAATAGACCTCCTTATTCTTTTCTCTAGTGACCTTTGGGGTATTACGGTGGAAGGGACACTTTCTAAGAGGCCAGGACACCTGAGGTGTGCTCACGGCAAGCTGGCACCAGGGTCATCCGCTCTGGGTCTTGGTGTCATGGTCTTGAGCAAACCTGGACGTGTCCCGCCCATGCCAGGGTTAAAAAGCCTCTTACCGGGTTCTCTTTCAAATGTCTCACCAGCTCTTTAGCCTGAATCCACAAGTCTCTGTGCAGAGGCAGGGGGTAGAGAGAACAATCCACAAAATACATTTTTGAGAGCGAAGAAGCTGACCCCACCCCCACCCCAGCACAGATGTCAGCCTCTGAGCTGGAGGCTACCCTGAACCACCCTGGCTTCCTTCCGAGGGGCAGACTTGACCTGGCTTTTAAAGCCAACTGCCATCAGCAGGGGACACTGATTTAACAAAGACCTCTATTTTAAACCTCTCTGACTGTTGGCAGTCCCCCTCAAGTCCCATACCCAAGGCTAGCAAGAGTGCAGGGCACCAGAGAGGGCCAAGACTGTGACTTACTCAGCAGTACTGTGGGCCGCACCACTCTTCCCAGGAGAGCACATGGGCATCAGAACAGAAGGGTTGAAATGTCTGATGATATCTGAAAGGACTGAAGAGAGAGCCAGGGGTCACCTCTAAAGATGAATGACTCCCTGGAGTGACAGCATCGCTGCCCCCATCGCAAGGCACGGCCTTCACACCATGCTGTGGGGTCACCCCCGAGGCGGACCCCAGAAAGTGCACAGAGCTAAGCTGAGCATCTGTCTAGGTGGGCCAGGCCCAAGGTTGAGTGCTCTCCAGGCAGTCTCTCATTTACTCCTGGGAAAACGGAGATAGAGACATCAAGCAGGCTGTGTCGGGTCTCTCAGCTGACAGGAGCTACTTGGGATTAGAACCAGAGCTCTGGGCTGCTCCTCATGAGTGACAGTGGGGTAGGAAAGTTCCGGGGAACACGCAGAGAACATGTCGCCAAGCTGACAGTCAGAGGACCGCTAAAAATAGTGCTGTCAGGAGTATTTAAGTTGTGTCTTGCTCCTGAGAGAGGAGAGGGCAGAGCGGGGAGGGAGGGTGGCAGAGGAGAAATGCCTCTCTCCACTCCCCTGGCTTTGTGTCTGATCCCAAGAGCCTCAGGGTCTATGGAAGCAGGAGCCAGGGGGCTGCAGGAGAGTTCTGTATGGGGAACACACTCTGCAAATGATAGGCAGTGAGAGGAGAGAGAGAGAGAGAGAGAGAGAGAGAGAGAGAGAGAGAGAGAGAGAGAGAGAGAGAGAGGAAAACTAGGCTGCAGATTGCTTGGCTTCATGACCTCAGGTGACCACCTAAATTCATATGCGATTTGGCTTTGCCGTCTTTAATCCAGACACACAAGTCTAGTTTTCTCAGCTGTGACAAGCTTGCAGGATCCCAGGGCCATGGGTGGGAAATGCAGAGGTTTGGACTCAGTTCAACATGGTAAGAATGGCGTGCATGTGTGAGCGTGGGGACCACTCCATTCCCCACGGGAGGGTAGCTGCTAAAGGTCTATGGAAATACATGAATACTAAGTCACGGTAATAAGTCATTGGAAGAACTGCTTTCAAAAGTACAAGTGCTCAAACTTGACCTTAAGACTTTTCACAAAACTTTTTCATCATTTTTTTTTTCCTCAGCTGCTGGTTTCTAGTCTATTGTTATTTCGTCTTTCTCTTGGGGTTTCGTGATGGTGGGGAGCAGGACAAAAGGCAAGGCTGGGGGATAGATGCCCTTAGTTTCCAGGGACCCTACTACTTACTGCACATACAACCTTGGAAATGTCCATTTATCTCCTCAACACTCAGTTTTAAATCTGCAAAAGGCCCCCATGACAGGCAAGGGCATGTCTTGACGTGGAGGTCACTAGAGTGCTCTAAAACTCCGGGGTCAGAGGACAGGAGAGTTGAGCCCAGATCAACCCCATCATACATTGAATGGGTGCGGACATCCCTGGACCACTTTCTCTGTGGAACTCCTGCCACAGCTGTCAGGGAAGCTTTCAGCCTTGGCGCTGCCCCGCCCCCAACTCAGGATGCCCTCAGCTTTTGACGTTCTGATGCTGAGGGTTTCAGATGCAATCTTTCCCTTCCCTGTCACTTTTGCATCCCTCTGCCCAGCTGGGATTCCTGATCACTGTGTGCCTAAAAGGGGTGACTCGGCTTGGCAGGGGGAGGGGGAGAAATGGAGGCAAATGAGAAGCCTGGCAAAAAAAAAATCGGAGTGGTACTGGAGGCTCCCGGGTCCAAAGTACATCCCCAGGCATTCCCAAATGAACCACTTCATTTCTCTCCTACCATTTGAATGGCAAGATGTCCGGGCCTTGGCACGGCTGTGACAGCCACCAAGTCAGTGAGCACTCTGACTCCCGCCTAGGAGGACCTTCCTACCACCCTGACCCTCACTAGGCCCACACTTGTCAATCAGGTGGCAGGAGGGCTGGAGAGTGGCCTCAGCCTTCCTTGCTGGGTCATGAGCAAAGGAGGGACAGGATCCTCATCTCTGTCCTTTCTGAGAACCTAATACATCACAAGCCCTTTGTGTCAATGCCCAGGCTCAGCTGACAGGGGATGGTCATCCCCACACCCCACACCCCATCCAGCCTAGCATCTGGATGGCCAGCTCATCTCACAAGCAGCAAGCATGGGACATTCTATCCAGTCTAGCTCAGTAGCATCAAGGGACTCACCATTTTAGGATCACTTAATAGAGTCACAAAGTCCTCTAGCATCAAAGGAAGAAACCGAGGTCACAGAGAGCGGATTCATTAGCACATTTGGGGGGAGAGAGAGAGAGAGAGAGAGAGAGAGAGAGAGAGAGAGAGGGAGGGAGGGAA
>CABHPP010000962.1:0-18616 GCA_902168425.1 Peromyscus attwateri
CCTCTGACTCACCACACTTCCTCCTCCATCCTGGAAAACCACTCTTCATGGTCCTTAAGGAAGACCCAGCCAGGTCCCGCCTCCTCAGGAAAGTCTCCCTCCCTGACTATGTCACATCCGGTTAGGATGAACTCTCATACCGCTGTTTTCTTCACCCCAGTTTCAACTCTACACTTGGCTTATGTTTTATTTAGCTGTCTTTCCATTCTCCTGTTGTGAGAGCTCTGAGGACAGAGACAGGGGTGAGCTTGCCTGCCCACATGACTCTGGTGCTTAATAACTGGCCTTATGGTAAATGGCCGATAAATACCAGTGATGTGAATAAAGGAGCAACTGAGTGAGTGAGTGAGTGAGTAAGTGAGTGAGTGAGTGAGTGAGTTCACTTGACGGATATCCAAGACCTCCATGGATCAGGCCAAGGTTGTGAATTCTGAAGCCCATGTTTCTAGTTGTCTCTGCTAGTTTTCTCTTAGATAGTTAGGTTTCTTGAGGGCCGCAAAGGTTCACAGTGATGATCTCACCCTGCATTGGCACATTCACAGTTGAGACCACCTCTGTGTGGACATATTCATGTCAGGGGACATATTCTTGTCCCTTGACCTATTCTTGACAAGCACATGCTCCCTGTCTTCCTATATAGAGAAGTCTATTTTAAGAAATTGAGAACAGAGGTAGCACAGATAAGCAAAGGCAACTGAGCTGTCCACGGAGATCATGGGTAGTAGACCTTGGTTATACAACTTGTCTGAATCTCAAGCCCTCAAAAAGCCTTTGGGTCCTTCTCAGTGGCTACTCCCATGCCTTGTCTTCCAGAGAGTCGGGGGTGGGGTGGCGTGGGAGGAGAGCTTTGGCCTGCTTCGGTCAGAAACACAGTCCTGTGACATCAACTATGCACCTTGCCAAACATAACGATTTTGGTCTTCAGTGATGTGCAACAAAATGGAAAACTAAACCTTATGGTGCCATATCCTGCTTACCCACAATTCCTGTTGCCTTTTTGAACTTTGTTGGGCGGAAGCTTCTGCAGGTCCAGTGTGGCCCTTGGAGACCCAGCTGACATGGGGCCTAAGGATGGCTGTTGTTGGTATTCAGGAGTGATTTCCACAGAAATAATTGCTCCTGTCCCTGGAGTTTCCTATCAGATTATTTCTAGAAGAACCTCAAATTTTCCTTTCGCATTGTCCATCATTCTAGCAAAAGAAGACAGAATTTAGTGTTCAACTGGTGTTATTTTATTCCCATTTATTTTCACTATAGTTTGTCACATTTTAATGAACATTCTCATTAAAAATGTGGTTTTAGGTGATTTAACACAATAATTCAATTTTATCATCTCCTCATATTTGTCTGTATGTACTTTTCACTACTGAATTAAATAGGACTGACAACCTTTCAAAGTCTTATTTTGTTTTATTTTTGTGAGAAAGACTCATCTTTCTGCCAGTAGCTGCTGAGTTATTTCTTCTCTGTCTATCACCAGCCCAAATTAGAAACAAAAATCAGAAAATCTCACACTTTTCAAATGAGTCCCTGTGGTAAGAAGATTAAAAACAAAAAGCCAACTGCATATGATAGTGCTTGCAAATGCTTTAAGCATAGGTATAAATACCTCTCAAAGGTTGGACCTACTGATTTATAAAGTTAGATGTGAATAAAATTTAAAGATAAATAGTGTATCATTAAAAAGTGAAATAATATTATTTTGATTCATACTTGACAATTTTTCACAAGAATGTTAAGCTCTAACATAAATATATGGCCTCCCCAGCTGTTCAAATAGTATGATTAATTAAATGGATTCTGTCTGAAAGCTAACACTGGCTCTTGTTCTCAAGTTGCAAAAGTGTCCCATATAAAGGGAAAATGTAAAAGCATTCCTCTGGTATCTACTACATTCGAAGTACAGAATTAATATTGTTGAATTTCTGAAGTAATTCATGCATGTATGTGTGTATGGTGTGTGTGTGTGTGTGTGTGTGTGTGTGTGTGTGTGTGTGTGTGTGAATTTCACCTGTATGGAAATCTGCCACTTGGCAATCTCAGCTATTCAGTATAAAGCCTAGAACCTGTTAAAAGCCAACAACAAGACTTTCTGGAGGCCCACATGGAGGCTGATCAAAGTCACTGCACATAGCTCATGCATAAACACAGAAAGAGCAACACGGTAGACTTTCAGTTAGAATGCTCCTGTTAGAACGTCTCGAGGGCTAAGAGCAAGGAAGGGTGCATTAGTTATTTTTTTCTCCCTGCTGCGCCAAAATCCTTGACTTTGAGAGCAACTAAGGGAAGGAAGGAAGGGTTCTTCTGGTTCCCAGAAAGGGAAGGAGAGGCTGCAAAAGTGTGAGGCGGCTGACCAGTGTGTGCGGTTAAGCAGCAGAAACAGAGATATGCTGATGCTCAACTTGTGTTCTCCTTTCTTAGTCTATGTGGTATCCCAGTCCATAGAAAGGTGCTGCCTGCATTCCGGGGAGACCCTCCCTCCTACCTTCTGGAAATGGCCCCACACACAGTCCAGAGATTTGTTTTCTAGGTAATTCTAAAATCAGTTTAGCTGACAATGAAGGTGATCCCTCACCAAGGTTAGGAAAGACAATTACCTTGGTAGATGTAGACTGGCGAGTGGGGTCCTTCCTTCACCAGAGTAGATTAGCAGTTGAAGAAAACCATTGAGAAGAAACATGTGTCAGACATGTTCTTCGGGGAACTCATTGTGGTATGTGCAGAGTCTACGGCAGACCTGAAAATCAAAGACGGCCATGAGATCGTAGCACCAAGCCAGCTCCAAGGCCTTAATCCAAGTGACCAGTAAGAAACTTCCCAGTAAGCATATGGGTAGGTAAGGAAAGTCCTGGGAGAATCAAGAAATCTAGCAGAAATAAAATAGAAAGGACTTGGGAATTGTTTGGGTTGGGAGACAAAGCAGAGAAAAAAAATCAAAGATGTCTTTAAAATTCAAGTTCTCTAGAGGAAATTCATAGAGCCATGGACAGAATCCAGAAACTCAAGAGGAGGGAGGATGGGGATGGAGGGAGGCAGTGGAGGTGAGTCTTAGGTGTGAAGTACATGTAAAATATCCAGAAAGAGGCGTCTAAAAGAAGCAGGATGTTAGCAGTTGCGTGGTCTCCAGAACCAGGCAAAGCAAGAGGAACCCATGGTGGGTAATGTCTGTTGTGTACCGGCAAAGCACGGGGCCTTCTCCTGCACAGTCCTTCCATATTTACTATTCCCTGCTCTTCCATGATGCAAGACTTGTCTGAATTCATTAAAAAAACTTTTTTAACTAGCTAAAAAGGCTTAAACAATACCTAATTATTGTAAAAATTGGGACATAGACATGAAAAGTCAAGAGAAAAATAGAAACTTTTAAATAAATAACGCTTTTGTTTTAAAATTAATGTTTATAGCAAGTTAGAAGCAATTTAAAAATATGTCAGGAGGAAGTCAGTAGCTTCTTCACAAAAAGGGGAGAAAACTTCCAAAAAAAAAACTTACACAAAGTAGAATCAAGAATCCATACAAGACGATAACAACAAGATAACACACTAACCTTTACCGCGATCTTGACCTCTTCAGCTAAGAGTTAGAGCTCTCTCTAAAATATCCCAGTAGATAAATGATGTTAGCCTAATACCAAGGGAGAGTTAAATGTTGGTTCATGTAATCTCTTAGGAAGGGAGAAAATCTAGATCCTACAGTACTTAAAATCAAAGGTTTTGCACACTGGATTAAATTGTAATGTAATCAATAAAGTCAGCAGGACCACATGAATTATTCCATAATAGTTCCATGCTGTCGGGTTTCATATTATGTCTGGAACAAGCTAGGTGGCAGAGCTTCCTTCCCAGGCAAACAGGGACTGTGTGCAGATGGAAATCCTACCAGCAGGGACTGATAGCGGAGTGGGTATGGTCTTTCTGCACCTGAAAGGCTCCAATTAAAAGGAAATTAGAATCAAATTCTGAAATGAGGTCTGGGATAGATCCTGAAAATAAAGGACAAATCTAGTCCAAGGGAAATAGGTTAAAACAAACAGACAGGCAGACAGACAGACAAACAAAGAACAAAACCCTTCAAAAACCCGAAGCCAGATTTAAACGAATAGGTCACATTAGAGAGCTGCTGGAAGATGGGGTTCGAGAATAGTGACTGGGAAGATTTCAGAAGCAATGGGATACAGAGGGCAGACAACATTTGTGGGGGGACTGGGGTAAACATGAAGATGAGAATCGTGACTGGGGAGATTTCAGAAACAATGGGATACAGAGGGCAGACAACATTTGTGGGGGACTGGGGTAAACATGAAGATGAGGACGAAATATCATGGTCACTTACCTAGGCAAACAAATGAAAGTTAGTCTCATTAATAGAAGCAGAATACATCCCAAGGATTTACATAGAATATGAGGGAAATTAAAGGAGGTGAGGAAGACACACAAACACATAAGATATTTATATGTATATTTATATATACAGTTATACACATATGTATATGTTACATTATAAATATAGATTAGATATATATACATACAAATATAGCATAATAGGAAAGAATAAGATTAGCTACTTTTCAATGTTTGATCCTCAATGATCAAATGAAGGAGAAAGGAGTTCTTTAAACAGTTTTACTGGGGCTGGAGATACAGCTTAGGGGGTCAGTCAGTTGTCTAGCATGTGCAGGCCTTACGTGTCCCTCCCCAGCACTACAAACACAATAACAAATGAAACAGATTTATTGAAGTACACTTGATATATAGAAAACATACATATTCAATGCGCACAATTTGAAATACCTGATGGCAAGAGGCGGCTCTTCTCAGATTATGAACTTCAGGTGTTCTTACTGTAAGTAAGTATACTGTAAGTCCCAGCCAGCCCAGAAAGGCAAGAGGGAGATACAAAAGGCATTCAGACAAGAAGTTGAGAAGACAACACCTCATGGATAATGTTAAACCCCAAGGCACCTACAAAACATGGCCAAGAAGCAACAGGTAAGTGTGGCGAGGTCAAATCACATGGTCATTCATTCAGAGCTATTGCTTTCCCGTGTTTTAGCAACAAACAATGGGAAACTGAACATTTAAAAAATGTAACATTTATATACATAAGTCCTCAACTTATACCTCATAAATTGCCTAAAAATTCACCTAATATAAACCTGTAATATAGAGCTATAAAACTCTTGGAACCAAAGAGGAGAAAGTCTTCATGACCTTGAGTTAAACAAAGCATTTTTAAATATTACCAAATGCACAGTCCAAAGTGGACACAAAGCAAACTCAGTTTCATTAAAACTTAAAAGTCTGTTCTTTGTGGGATATTGCAAAAAAAAAAAAAAAAAAAAAGGTTAAAAGATAAATCTCAGACTAGGAGAGGATATTAGAAAAGGACGTATTTGACAAAGAGCTTGAAATCAAAATACATGGAGAACTAGAAAATTCAGCTATAGGAAAACATATAATTCCATAACATTAGGCAAATGTCTTGAAGCAGTGCTTCACAGAACGGGACAGAGGTGGGAAATGAGCCTGGGAGAAGATGCATTAGTAATGTGAGAAATGAAGGTGAGAGCTGAGTGGCTGCTGCTGTGTCCACCAGAACTAACAAACAAACAAACAAACCAATAATTAAAGGGACTGAAAATGACAAGAATCAGATCTAGAGCTCACTTGGGTCCAGCAATCTCACTTTTAGCCCCCCAATATGAAAATTTGTTTCCTAGCAGAAACTTCTGCAGGAATGCTTAAAATAGCATTATTCAAAAACCACCAAAAGCTAGAACCAACTTTAAATTACTTTGGTGGGTAGATAATCTACTCAAAAGAACATTCCTCATCGGTGCAAGCAACAGATGATTAATCCACATGACAGTAATGAGTCTCCGACTCACCGTGTTAATTGAAAGAAACACCCCTCCCTCCCCCACCACCACCATACACACACACATCAATTATCCATCAAGAAAAAAAACCCCATAGACTTGCCCACAGGCTGGTATTATGGGGATATTTTCTCAAGTGATGTTTCCTTCCCCTCAGATGACCCCATCTTGTGTTATGTTGACAAAAATCTAACCAGCACAATTGTGTTTGGGTCTTCAATGCTAGCTATAAACTAAGATACTTTGGTTCTGCCTCACATAGTATCTTTTTCTGCAGGTTTATTCTGTCCTCCAGGATAATCCACAGACACCTTCTTCTGCAGAATTGCTTGGTCATTTCACATAGCAGCCAGATTCTGAGAACAAAAACTGCTTGACCACTTAAAATCTGATTTCAGAAGCTCTAGAATTTCATTTCTGGTGTCAGTGTCCATTACTGCAACAAAATACCTGAGGCAATCAACTTATAAAGAGGAACAGTTTCCAGTCTTTAATTAGCTGCCTCTGTTGCTTTTGGGCTAGTGTCAAGGCAGCATATCCTGGTGGAAAGCACTAGAACAAAGCTGCTCACCTAATGGCTAGATATGAAAGACTAAGGAAGGGTCTTTCATGGACATAGCCCCAAAGACTGGATTTTCTCCCATCAGACCCTACATTTTAAATGTTGCATCACTTCTCTATAACACCATGGGTTGGAAACCAAACCTTTAGGATGTGGGTCTTTGAAAGACACTTATACAATCCACAAGACTTACTTAGTGTGGTTTGAATGAGAATGGCCCTCACAGACTCATGTCTTAAATACTTGGTCTCCAGTTGGTAAAACTATTTGGGAAGGATTAGGCAGTATGACCTTGTTAGAGAAGGTGTGCATTAGGGACAGGCTTTGAGGTTTCAAAGACTGGCATCATTCCCAGTGTGCTCTCTCTGTCTCCAGTTGAAGATCAAGATCTGAGCTCCCAGCTATTCCTGCTGCCATGCCTTTTTCCTACCATCATAGACTCCAGCCCCCTGAAACTATAAGCCAAATGCAATGCTTTCTTTTATAAGCAGCCTTGGTCATGGTGTTTTGTCATAGCAATAGGAAAGTAATGATGATGCTTTCTTATACAGATAAAGTAGAATTAAAATGGCCTCTATTATTTGGTGGGAGCAAAATCTCTTTACATAAACACATGAGAGTTCTTGGTAGAGGCTGTAGGGACGAGCATGGAGAACAAGATAAGTATTTCTAGAAGAGGTAACAGCATATATGAAGCCCCTGAACTATATGAATTAAAATGAAACCAAAAGAAAGACAAACACTGTGCCTGAAAATAAATAAGAAATTTTGAGATGGATGTAGTTGGTGAAGGAGGTAGAGTAAGATTATGTGGGTCATGTGGGCTACTGTGGTGAGTGTGCTTTTAATCCAAGCACAGTAAGGAGCCATTGAAGATTTTGAAGAGAGAAGATATGCTATGATTTGTCTTTTCAAATGGTGATATTGACTATTGCTGAATTACAATATTTACTAGTTAGCAACCTGAACATGAACACTATGGTACCAAGAATCTATCCCGTTGCAGTTAAACGTGAAAATATTCAAGTCACAAATCCCCCCCCCACCCCCCCCCACACCTCATTCACTCCACATTTAAGGCACTACCATGTTAGTGTGTGTTGGGTACTAACACAAGAATTGTTAAATAAATTCTTTTTCGGCCCAGTAAAACTAAGAAGAAAGTTGGAATGTCCTTAGGAGATACAATCATTTTGTTCTCTTCTCCTTGTCAGTTTCTGAAATTATAACATAGTTGGTTGCCTTTTATGCTGGGACTAGGAGGGTAAATCCACTTCATGAGACAAGACAGCGGCAGGTTGGAAAGGGCCCGCTGTGGAGGACTGTGCCTTTAACTACGTGGACTGGGAGACACTGAAGAATGCCAGAGGAATGGCGGACACATTGAGTTCTCAGTAGGGTGGTGCTGTGCAAAAGATGATCGATAATCTCTGTGGGTGCAGAAGTAACCTAAAGACATGGAAGTCGAGATTCTGCCAGAAGAACGAACGCCTGCATGTATGTTAGACACATCTGTCTCAGAAATAAAAATTACCATAATTCAACAAGCATTTCCTAGTGATGACCATTGTTAGAATCTGTGGCACACATGGCAGAAATATTAGTATAAGATGTTATAGAGAAAAAATTGAGGGATGGATAGCAGAAGATGGGGTCCGGGGTCCATTGTGGCTATTGCCATGGTATAGAAAGTCAAGTTATTTGTCCTTTATGGACTTGTGCTTTCTGACCACACACACACTACTTCTGACTGTGACATTAGACTGTGGAACTGACAATCTCCAACAGCTGTGAACAAAACTTGCAACAATGAAAATGAGGAAATGGAGTTCCAGTCAATTCGAGTCTATCAACAGTTGTAGAAAGTAAGCAGTTCAATTTTCTGAAAGTCAGAGTTAGCATGAGCTTGGCTGTGAGGCATGGATTAAAAAGGCCTGCTTCCCACTTTCCTCTTATCCATTGGGCCAGGATGGTTGTGATTCTCATTACATGCTAAAACTGTGAATTCCATTTTACAAAAAGATCCTATTTTCTGAAAGAAACACTCTTCTACTGAGAACACGATTGTTGGGTAAAGATAAATGAAGATCACCCAACAGCCAAGCAAAGGAAAATCCATCAGCATCTCCCTTCACCCCCTACAGTTATTAACACTTTCCGGAGGAAACATGTAGATGTTATTTGCATGCCTTTTGCTTCAATTTTTCCAAGTCTGTCTTGTAGAAACAATAGGCTATGAAATAAAATATATTTCAAATCAATATTGAGATCTTTTTGAGTGACCAGGAGATTTCTCTTATTAACCTATTGCTTTTTCATACCTGTAGAAGCTGCAACTTGATGCTAGATTTAGGCTTAAAACTATCATTTACATACCATGAATAAATGCATGAGATGGAAGTCACATGCAATATGCCTTATTATGCAATATGCTGTGAACTGTGACCTTGGGTCGGTGGGAGGGCCTGCCAAGGCAGGGTGAGCATGATGGACCTGGTCCTTGTCCCTTTGGTTCTTCCAGTCTAACTAGGGAGAAAAAGAACAGGTACTTAGGAACATAAGTGCAACAAAAGGCAAAAACAGAGAGCTGGGGCAAGGCCAACTGGCATTGACCCAGAACTCACCAGTCCTTTGGGGACAAAGAAGAGACCAAAGAGGAGAGAGGCCTCTTAAATACTGGCCAGACTTTGTTCCTAAGAAGTAAACTTGAAATCCTTGGGAGTTTGTATGTGGTGGGTGTGTCTTTGTGTTTATGGTGCTCCTTTAGCTTGATCCTGGATCTATGCTAGGAGATGACTCAGAATGAGGGCTGATCGATTTGCAACCATGCAGTTCAACCTTTAGCTTCATCCCGAATCTATGCTGGGTGATGATTCAGATTAAGGGCTGGTTGCTTTGGAACCATGTGATTCAGTCATTGAGGCTGCATCCGTGTGCTGCTAGTCTGACCTGAGGAGACTGTTTGGGTCCTAGAGATTCAGTTATTTACGTGGCCAATAACTCAGCCAGTTGTGCCTATATGATAAAATCCGGTTAAAATTCTGGACCACTGTACCTCAGATGAGTTTCCTGGCTGGAATGTGGAAGGTGAGGGTCCTGAGGACATGGATGTCCTGCGTTTGGGGATCTCCCAGAACTACTATGTCCCTGTGTTGTGGATCCTGACTCACAGCTTTTCTGCATAGCTAAAATTCTAAGTGTAGTGTTTCCTGAGTGCTACAGGTTGTTCAGTTGAATTGCTAGTCCTGGAGGAGATGTGGGAAGCCCAGGATTGGTAGCTGGGTTAATCAGAAATGCAGGTGACCTGATAATCTCAGAGTTTATGGCTGGTGTCCAAAGGGAGGGCAGCCTCATGGAGAACTGCACTCAGGACCTGTGGGATTTGGCCTGGCTGAGTAGTTAGTGCAGGAATTACACTGCAAAGTTTACAATAGGAAATCCAGTTGTATTGACAAAATTGAGTCAGACTAGGGCAGGGGTGAGGGTGGGGATGGGGCAGATGGACTTGGAAGCCAAGTGTTAGACTTGGAGAGAGAATATTATTTAAGAACAACACTAGCTGATGCATATTAAACGCTTGGGCCCTTTCAGAAGGCATTTTGTAGGTATCACCCCTGTAGAAATTCTGCCCTATGATGTAGGCTACATTATTTTATTCACGAGTAATAAAAGTAAACACAAACCACAACAAGTCAACCAACCTTGACTCCTGGCTCACCTGAAATTGGCCAACTCCATTGACCTTGGAAAAACTGAAACTCTTCAGGACCTCAGCTTCCTTGGTTCCAGCGTAACATGGGTGACTTCTCATCTATGGGGTTTTGGGATTATATATGGTTAACATGTGTTCTGAAAAGTCATAGGCCATTAAAGTAGTCTCTAAAAGCCAAGTTGACTTGTATGTTCATCTATATGTTGAACAAATATTTAAATATCTGTCACATGCCACCTGCTAGGCTGGGCTTTGAAGAACCAGGGATAATAGGATGTGCACAGTTTCCTCTTAAGGGGATGAAGCTAATAGTCAACCCCTTAATACCGCAGCATCGGAGTCATTCTCTTCTTATTTCAAAAGAGATTGCAATGAAGTAAGTGACCTGCAGGGACAGGCTAGATCAAAGAGAGAGCAGAATATCTGCATGGGAGTGGAGGAGGCTGGGGATGAGCCTGGTCTTGCTGCTAGGAGAATGGAAAGTGAGTGGAGATGGAATGCAATGGTCTGTGAGAGTCCAGTGGCTTTGGCAGGCTCTGAGGATCATGTAGAACACATACCAACAGCAGGATGCACGAGGACATTGCACACAAGTATTAAGGGGGCAAACTCATCACCCCCTCACATATTAGGATTTGTGTACAGGCTTCATAACCTAGGACAACAG
The DNA here is from genome assembly GCA_902168425.1 of Peromyscus attwateri. Lineage (NCBI taxonomy): Eukaryota > Metazoa > Chordata > Mammalia > Rodentia > Cricetidae > Peromyscus > Peromyscus attwateri. Next base: position 10,820 of record CABHPP010000962.1, read on the forward strand.
ACCAAAAGAGTTGGGGTAGAGAGTTTAAGCAAGAAAGATGTGAGGGACCAGATAAGACAACATTAAACAGGATTGAAGAGTAGATTACTGCTGACACGTGGGTCTCCAGAGCCACTAGTGGGGGCTTTGTGTTTATACAGATTTGACCCTGCACTTCTCAGGCATGCTCTCTAAGGAAGGGAACATTGGGGCTAGGCCTCCAGGAAGGTTTAAGAACTTCTAGTTTATCCAGTTGTCAAAGGACTGTGGCTGCTAAAGGCAGAGGGACCCAGCTGCTCTCTACGATCACAACTACCCCTCTGTTGTGCTGATGTACTGACCTGCTCTTGTTCTTCCAGATGAACTAGCTTAGTTCCTACAATGGCGAATTTATAGAGTCCTGTGTTTGTCTTTTCCCACCTGTGGATTTTTATCTTCAGCTCTCTTATTGGCATCTGAAATCTTGGTGAGTTGGGAGGTAAGATATGTTTTTTTTCTTTTGTCTTTTCTTCTTCTTTTTTGGGGGGGTGGGGGGGCGTGTAGGTGGGAGGCCAGCTCAGCCTTGTACAGTAAAATTGCTTGGGTGATGTTGCCGAAATCTCAAGGATGGGATGGGAGGTACATTTTTAACCATTAAAATCATTTGAGCTAACCGAATCAACGATAAATCCCAAACTCCAGATTTTTGTTTAAAGGGGAGGGACCAAGCCAGTGGATGTGCAAATTAGACAGGCCACGACTTGCTGGCTCTCGTTCACTTTGTAAACAAAAGCAGGCCTGAATTCAATCAAACATTACTTGTTAAAGTAAACTAGCCAAGAGCTGGTGAAAATTACAGCAGAGTAGAAGATGGCTTCAATAATTTCACCCTCCAGCTTCAAGCTAAAAGAATAAAAAAAAACCTACTACTACCACCCACCACCCCATTGTGAGGGGCATGTCCTTCTCTGGACACTTTCGAGAACATTAAACAGCATTTCGGTGGGGTTATTCGTGGATTTGAAAGGCTACCTGTAGTGCTGGGTAAATGGCCTTGTAAAGCAGCCCTTGAACACTGCATTTGTGGTTGGGTGGCGTGTTCGTAGGCCTTTAGAGGCTGCTTCAAGGGAAGAAAAGGGACCCGCTAGATTAGCTAGCTGAAGGTCTAACTGATTGACAAATAACACATACCTGGTATGCTGCGCTTGTTTGAAGTGACGCTGGGAGATTAGTTATTTCTAGACTCTTGGCTTCCCTCTTTAATCTATGCAAAGCTGTTGAGCTCCCCCCTTCAAACTGAACAACGCCTGAGGGGTTGCGCTCTATGGACTGAAAATAAGTGGACCATGGCTCCTCTCCACCTGAGGTAAAGGATTCTGTGGAGATGACAGGTCTGAAGATTTGACTCTCTGAGGGGAGCAGTAGAGACACTGCCCAAGCCCCCAAGGGAGGCAAGGCCCTGAGGGAGGCAAGTCCTTACAGCCCAGGCTTTAACATACAAATGAATGGGCCATGTATATAGAATTGAACTTGGGGTAGTATGACAGGTAGGGGTTCATGCAGAGACCCAGTTTTTTCTAAGTGTTTGAGTAATGGTGTAGCTGCCCAGCTGTCCACCTGGGCCTGCCTGAAGCAAGCCTGAGACACCTTCTCCCTTTGAGTTCGAGTGGCATTCCGGAACCTCAAGACCTGTTGATTCATTTCAGGCCTGGCTTGTCTATGTTGAAATTCTACCCACCCGAGAAGGACTCCAGAGAGTCCTCCGCAATCCCTGCATTTCTGTTAGTTTTTTTTTTTTTGCATTGTTGATGGTGAGGCAGACACGAAATATACTTAGCCTGAAAGATAATACACAGCATATTATAACAGTGCAGAGCCGGAGTGGGTAAGCAAGCCACTTGCAGGTGCGAAGCAACTCAAGTGAAATCAGAGCAGTGAGAAGCTCTTTGCCCTGGAATGGACTTCCAGGAGGCAAACCTTTGCTTGGCCTCCTTGAATCAACCAATGTCATCAAACAATGGCCCAGGATAATACAAGCTGCAGCTTCTTGGCCTGGGCTTGTACTCAGGTGTACCTGCTGGTTGTAAAATAATCAACGTGGGGTGAATATAGAAAAGTTCCCTGCCCAGCCTGCCTCCTTGGAGCTTTTGCACACCCGAAGAGGAGTCACTCAATACTTAGTGATGACTGGGAAGCAAAATAATTATTACCAATTGGTTGTTCATGATAACCTATTATAGGTCTATGTAGAGACAGTGAGCTGGAGGAAGCCTGTTTGCAATTCCTTCTGGTCTGGTGAGGGCTTCCTCCCATGCTATCACTAGAGTAGAGACCATGAGGCCCCCATCCTTTCAGAAATCACTGTGCATGGAAAGGGTTCTATCTCTTTTATCCTTGCTCTTGAAAGTGATGGCTCTGTTTGGAGGACCCCCCAAATTGTCATCTTCTATCCTGGTACTTGCAGATGGCTTTGGCCCAATAGTCAGTGAACTGAGAGTACTGGGAAAGGTATCCGGCCTCCCATTCTCCAAGCAAAGGGCAGGAAAGCGGCTTGTGGACACCCTTCCCTTGATTCCTGGCCTCTCAGGGAGGTCAGGACCCCTGAATGTTCTCATGTAAACCCTCAGTTTTGACTCTCCCATGTCTAGCCCGCCGCCGAGAGACTCAGGACATCACTTTTTTCTAACGTACATTGTTTGTCTGAAAACACACCTGGAGAGCTGCCCAGTTTGGAAATGACTTGAGTTACAAAAGAAGCACAGCTGTCTCTAACAGCACCCGGAGTTCATGCGATGAGCCTACGGTTTATGGAGCAGGATTAGATGCTTATTGCCTATGACACTTTAAATACCATTACATTGAAGTTTATACAAGAAAGTCCAAGTTTAAAACTGGGATCTTAGCAGTAACAGCTGGGCCATTTGTTTATGTGATGGGCAGGAAAGGGAGACTTCTGAAATCTTTGTGTTTGGCTTCAGGATTCTGCCTGGGCGGGGGGGCAGGAGAACGCAGTTCCTTTCAGATTGTCAAGCTGCACCGAACAGCGCCAGCTAATTCGTCCCTCATGTGAAGACCTCTGCCAAGCTCCCTCTTGTATCCTCTTGTTCCCTCACACCTGACAAAGCCATGCTTGAAATACTGTAGCCCACCTCAATGACGGCAAGGCCTCTCTCTGTCGCTAGCTAGCTAGCTCACAGCTCTCTCCCCCAGGCGGCTCACATTCCGCATTTTGTTTCTAGCATGAAAGACTTTGTTTTAAATCATAATAGCAACCAGGCTGTAGTCACATTAGAGCGCACATGGAGAACTCGCACGAAGTCATGTGTTTTGGATTTGACATTCTGATTTATGGTTGTGTGCTCCAGTTACACAGCTGCGAGCTCATTTTCCGACAAAGATGTTTTCTATTTTTCTATTACTCTGCTTCACCCCGTCTTTATGTTGGGGAAAATGAAAGCCACCAGGTGAAGTCATAACAGAAGTACAAATGTTTTCGTGTTTGGGTTGGAGAGCGTAATAAATAGTGGATACCAGCCTTCTAAACAGAGCTTGTTATTTTTGAATAAAAGTATAAAGGGAGTTGCTTACTTAATGTAATCACAAGTTAAAGAGATCCATGGGAATTTGTTTGTCCAACCCAGAATCACCCTAAAAACTTTCTGTACCCATCACCTGATACCAATTTCCCAGGGAGAAAATGAATGGTAATACTCCATTTTAGATATGTAAGTGAACCCAGCTTCCTCTTTAGAATGCTTCTTTTCCAAGCTCAGGAGGTTCAACACTGGGAACCTGTCAAGGCAGCCTTTGCCAACCTGTTCCTTAGGGAAAGGAAGGAGGTGAAGTAAAGACATGCGGTGAGGGGCAGACCTCAGACAATACCTCAGACTTCTTTCCTGCCCCCCCCCCTCGGCCAGTGCCTCCTTGCCATCCAAATGCAAGCTGAGTGGTGCTTCCCATGATCAAATGGGTACCTCTACAAAGTACATTCTAAACGAGATTTCTATTACTGGGAAGGAAGAAGATCCATTCTACTGTTTGGTATGTCCTTGTTTCTGATCATTTGTTGTTGTTGTTGTTGTTACATGTGGCGGAAACTAAGCTCTCTTCCAGGCTCAGTAGTATACATCACATGATAATCTACTTTGGTTTCATTCTTGAGGGGTATGACTGGCAAGAAACGATACCAATTTTGAACACATACGTATCAAGATTTACTCACTATACTTTTCACAACACTTCAATGAATCCAAATAGCTATAGTTTTGGCATTTCAATACACTCTTGATGAAGAAATAGACATCAGCTGCATAGGAAAATTATGCCTACTTAGCATGAAAACAAACATGGTCTAAGCCATGTAACTGACATGAGAATCTCCATGACTATAGGAAGAATACTAGGATTCTGTTTGCTTGGGTTGTTAGTATTTTGGTGCCTGTTTTCCTGTTATAGATTGAGATTTGTAAAAAAAAAAGCTTATTTTTTTTAAAATTTTATTTGTGTGTGTGTGTGTGTGTGTGTGTGTGTGTGTGTGTGTGGTGTGCATTAGTGTGGGTGTGTCCACGTGGCACGCAGGTGTACAAGAACATGTGTGAGGTCACATGTGGAGCCCAGGGTTGACATCAGGTGTCTTCCTCCAGGGCTCTTGGTCTTATTTTTTGAGACAAGGGCTCTGGCTGAACTTGGGGCTCACTGATGGGCTCAGCTGGCCGGCCAGTGAGCATCGCTGTTGAACATGCTATGGTGAGAGTAGAAGCAATTAGCAAGTACTTTTTCCTTTGTTTTCTGTCCTCCCCTAGTTCTCCCTTCCTCCCCTAGTTCTCCCTCCCCCCCCTGCCCATTCTTCCCTCTCCCTCCTTTCTTCTTGGTTTCAAGGTGAAAACCTGGAACTTCTAGGGAAGCTGACACCAAGACACAGTAGAGGACAGAGAGAAATTCCTTTGGCATGAGCTAGACTATCTGTTGATGACAGTCTCACTTTAGTCAAGCGAACATTGTTTAAAGATCTCCTTCTGAGGTTATTTGCATGTGGCAGAGAGGGCAGAGGAGCAGAAAGGCAGACACTGCTCAGTGTAGCCGTAATTCCCAAGACAACCCCCCAGGCCCAGGCCCCTGAGCCTTTGTAGGAACGCCTCTATCTCCCAAGGAGGATCTGTAGCATCTGACAGTGTCAGCCATATTGGAGCTCATGCTCCACACAGTGGTGCCATTGATTAACCGCTAGAGTTTGGGATAGAACGATTATTGGGCAGATGCTGTGAGAAGATGCTGAGAAGTGTGTCTTTGGCTGGCAAGATAAACTAGGACAAGATGATGCTAATTAATAATTTAAAATTCCCATTCTGATGTATTTTATCAGAATACTTATATAAGAAACTTTAATTTGTTTAGTTCTTTCCATTTACTATTTTAAAAGAAGCCTGCTATTAAGGATTTTTTAAAATTTGCTTATTTATATGTGTGTGTGTGTGTGTGTGTGTGTGTGTGTGTGTGTGTGTGTGTGTATGGGTGGATGGATGTGCATTTACCACCACATATATATAGAGATGAGGACAAACAAGGGACTCTATTTTCTTTCTCCACCATGTGGGTGACCATGGACGTGAGACTATGGGACCAACCTCATGCTCTTATTGATATTATACACTGGGCAGAGAGAGCTCAGCAAGGAGCTAGGGAGGCTTATGTCCAAGGGCCCTGTATTTGCACATCACTACCCGAGATTCTAGGACATTTGATGTGTAACTTTCTATTTGTCTTCCCAAGGGCTTCCCAAAGTGTATAAGCCTCAGGCCTCACTAACACAGGTAACATGTGGCTTCCCCTCCTTTCTGAACACAGAAGCAAGGGAAAAACAAAATCCACTTGAAGTGGACCCTCCAGTCATGGGGCTCTTTCCAGGAAAAGAGTTCAACATTCTCTTCTTCCCATGGGCAGAGAACACAGCATTCAGACCAGCACCTTCTACTCCCATGAGAGACAAAGAAGTGAGGTCCTAGGCAGCCATTTCTGCCTAATAAGCAGAGCCATGGGGCTGCCCAAGCACTGGCTAATAAGCAGAGCCATGGGGCTGCCCAAGCAAACAGTCAGGACTCCTGCAGTTTATCGTCAGTCCTCGGAAGGAGGGAATGATCACAAAGAGGAAGTGGAGTATGTGAACACGATACAAACCGGCAAAGAACCTGTGCAAACAGGAAGAAAACGAGTTTACCAGGCCAGACAGAGACCCCATCTTCAGCAAGCTCTGCAAATGTCCACGTCAATCTTTCATGGAAAAGCTTGCACTTGGCACCACTAACTCTACATATCATCTGCAGAGGCAGCTTCGAGCTCACTGTGCCATACCACCCATCTGTCCTGAAACCCTTAGTTGTTGATGGAGACAAGAAGCATGGAAATAAAGGCATTACCAACTTCCAACTTTGGAAAGCAATTACAATGTAAGCCCTATAACTTCTAAGCTGAGTCATGCATATTAAAACTCTTTTCATAGCAGTACCTGTAGTGCATCTTATCTGCTTATTATCTATATAGTATACATTATCTGTATCTGCCTATTATCCTATGGCTTGGCTATATAAATATTTACTTACTCATCTCCTTATTGAGGCAACTTTTGCTATTGCATTCAGTGCTGTTATGAATATTTTATGTGTTCACTGTTTACTTGTGTCTGAATATCCTTAGGATGGATTATGAAACAGTGAAATTGAATTTGCTAGACTTTCCATTGTAATGGAAGTTATCTGACTTGTACTCCAAAGCAGCTGCCCTGCATTACAGTTTTATCACATGTGATAGCACCCAGTGCCCTACTAGGCTGTTAATATGCACTATTATTGATTCTTTTAAGTAAATGTTTTAGTATCTTTATAAGGATCCTCAATAAAAATAATCACAAATATTTTATAATAAAGTGTTTATATCTTATCTAGTATGTCAAGATTCTGGAGCCCAAAGTTGACTGAATAAGATAAACAGCCCTTTGGGGGTGTAGCATGGCCATGTGTATGTCTGTTCGAATGGACTTTATATTACAGTCACATCAGAGGTGGGCTCTACCTCAGTGTTCTGAGGGAAGATGCCTCAGTGGAGAGATGCCTAACTAACTAACTAGCTAGCTGACTAACTAACTGACCCACCTACCCACTCACTCACTTAAATACACTTACCAGATCTAACTTAAATGTCTTTATGTTTACACACAACCTTAGCAGCTACTAGAGTCTCAAACTTTTCCAGGTGAAATGGTAAATCAGATGTGATTCTGACCTTTGGGTATTTCAACAGTTAGTGCTCACTGATCGGCTGAACAGTGATGGTAACGCAACAGTTACCTCACAAAAGACAAACAGCATATGCGTTAGGATAGCCCAGAAACTTTAGGGAGAGAATTCCAAATGGGAACTTAGAGCAGACTTCAGAGTAGGTGTCTGGGAAGACCTTAAAAGTCTACAGTTGCTGAGTGGCCAAGGAGGGAGAAAAACTTTAAAGACACAGGCTGAGGCTTAACCGGGGTGATGAGCCAGGGGAGGTTGCTGGGTCTAGGATGAACCCTGTGCTGTCCATGCTTGCCACTGCATGGTAAGAACCTCTCAGCTTGGTCATTTAAAACGAGTGATCCCATCCTTCGCTCAATGACTGGAATTAAAATATCTGGAGTGGGTGGCCTAGAGGGTTCCATTTTTAACAATGTCCCCAAGATTTAATTGTTCTTAAAATTTACTAAATTAGCCGGGTGGTGGTGGTGCACGCCTTTAATCCCAGCACTCGGGAGGCAGAGGCAGGCGGATCTCTGTGAGTTCAAGGCCAGCCTGGTCTACCAAGTGAGTTCCA
>CABHPP010000962.1:18716-32064 GCA_902168425.1 Peromyscus attwateri
CTCGAGGAGACCAAATGCACAAGAATCTACTGTTTAGGGAAGAGTGTGCAAGTGGTTGGAGAAAAGAAAGAGAGATGACCCTGGAAAAAAACCACTCTGCTGGCTAGATGCCCTTGGGACATAGTGTCCTGGGGACTGCTCTACCACCAGGATGTGAGCTGCTCAGAGCAGCCTGGTCACAAGCAGGGATGCATTAGGACCATTTAAAACCAATATTAGCCTTAGTGCCCTTTGAAAGAGGCATAATTAGGAATGTAAAAGCCAGGTTACCTCTGATTAGTGAGGAACAGAGCAGGCGAGTCCATTAGAAGCTACTTGTAAGACATTCACACTTTTAGAAAGTTGCTTTGATGACTTTGAAGGGGACAGGATGGGGAGAAAGCCAGCAAAACCAGTTCCTACTTCAAAGACCCATTACAGTGTTTATCTTTCTAGGGCAGTACACTTAATGATTTGAGTAGCACTAAAAGGAGCTTTCAATTTGAATATGACTGATTTGACCACTTGCAGGTAAGTTTGGGCGTAAGATTTACTCCATATTATGAGTCAATGAATAGTTTTGGAGTTCTTTGAATTTGCCTGCCTGTATTTATGTTTTTGTTTACATAATTCCATATACTTGTATACACTTTCAAATACATTAGGGACATCATTGCTGATGCACTCTGAGGAGGTAGCTGTGATAGGAGCCCTTTATTCCCTATTTGGAAATGAAACAAGGCGAAGTGGTTTCCTTTGGCAATACTAGAAACCAGATTTTCCAAGTCCTAAGCCAGGATTCATCCTTGAAATGCCTTGAAGAAAACTAAAATATGGTGGAGACTCACTTAGGTCAGAGTGACAGTTGTGCCCTGCAGATACAACATTCGGAGAAATACTGCTGCCTGGGGTCGGGGGACAGGGAGCCACACACAGAGGATTTTTGTCTGTCTGTCTTTCTGTCCGTCTGTCTGAGGAGGAGGAGGACATGGTTCAACAGGAGGAGGCCTGCTCCTGGACAAGCCTAAGAATCTCTATGCTGAGAGAGCTTTAAGTTGGATTTTTACTGCTGCTATCAAACACTGAAGTACAGGATGACTTCCTGTTCTGGAATGCTGTGCTCTGAGCATAACAGCCATTGCCACTGTCGTGGGAGCAGCTGGGACAGCCCACAAGAGAACCTCAAGATCAGACCTGCTGGTGCTCTATTATCCAGAAAGGGGTGGGGAGGGAGGGTCACAAGTCCTCCTTCCTACACCTCCCTCCAGCTGAATGTAATTCTGCCTAAAGCTTAGGCCCTTAACTTTTGTAGGCTCTAAGCTCTTGGTCTCAGGAGAGGGTAAGAGTATGGCATAGGCTAAGTGAAGTGGGGACGAGACACTTTATTTATGGAGCTGTGAGTTGGGGTGAGACTTTTCAGTGGCATGGCTTCTTTGGAGGTCACTTGAGCTCCTGGAAGTAACTCATGCTCCTCAGCATAAGCTCGCTCATGTTCTCCCTGTAAGTCAGTTCAGTCGACTCAGTGGTTTGCCAAGTTGGACTTTTGCAGTGGGTAGCTGTTCCAGCTTTGACCTGGAAGTACTACCCCCAGTGAAGCTTCCACTGTCATGCCTACCTTTGGCCTGCCCCTGAGGCAGGGCCAAGACAGGAGCCCTTAAGACCTGGAGGGCTCTCTTGGTTCCTGGTGATCCTGGATGCTGGATGGTAGACCAAGCAGAGTTCTCCAGAAAACACCACTGTACTACACTTCACCTCTCCCAGATCCTGTAACCTATCCCTTACTTGTTATAAGTTACCCCAAAATAAACCTCCCTTTTAACTACGTGGAGTTGCCTTAATAAATCCCCCAATAGACTTTGATGGCATTGTCCTTTGGTTTGTCATTGGTTCTCTATCTGGGGTGACTGGAACTTGCACACATCTCCCCAGGTACAGTTTTGGCAACACTTCCCTATTCTTCAATAGAGGACAAATATTAGGTAGAAGGCACATGAGCAGTCACAGAAAGATGTATTGATAGTAGGAAAAGGGCTTAAGAGAGTGTCAGAGGAGAAATTATTTGCAGTAGGCCAACTCCAAGATACCATAAAGGAACCAGGATAATCTGAATATGCATAATCTTCCTGCCAAGAGCCTAGCACCATTCTGTGTTCACACTTGGAAACTGGAAGGTTGGGGTGGGGGGACATCCAGGAGATTTAATGTTATAAAAGCGGTCTCTTGGAGATGCTTTGAGTTTACATTTGCAAGTTGCTTCTAAACTAAGAAAGGGTATGGCGGGAAATAAGTGTGGTAGCAGCTTGCACCTGTGTGTGCATTCAGTTGTATAGCTCTGGATTTAATAACGTCAAGTATTACCAACAGCACCTTGATATTTTTGAAATGTTCTTGATTCTTCCTTTAAACCAATCTAAATATTCACATAGACATCACTTCCGGCTCCGAACTTGTACATGAAATCAGATGGTGAGGGATTGGTGATTTCAACCTGTTGGCACTTTTTAGAGGCAGACCTGTGCCAGTTTTCCAGTGTTGGTCTCCATGTGCCCTGCTTGGCCCAGCAACTCTTTTTGGCCCTTTAGCGATCAGAACCTTTGTTGCTTGGCCCCAAATCGACTTTGATTAATCACCGAGCCCCATTCTCCAGGAATTTCATCTGGAGAAGACACTGTGGTTTTTTGCTCTACTTACCCAGGAGCGTGTATCACTTTAGATGTCATTAAATAAGAACCATGTTTCGCCAGCAAGCTGGCTGAGGCAGGTAGCATGAAAATGTGCTTTCTATGACTGACTGGCTTCTGAAGCCCAATTCAGGAAGTTCTTGCTGATTGGAGAACAACACAAAAGGCGAGTTTCAAATTCCACCCTCTTTTGTTTCCGATCTTTAAATCTCACTTGTCATAAAGTATTCCCCAGGTAATAAATGGGTTTATATACGAAGGGAAGTTCATAACAATAACTTTTATTATTTGAGTAAAGCAATTTTTTTTTTGTGTGTGTGTGTGTGTGTGTGTGTGTGTGTGTGTTGTTTTAGTCTGCATGTTGCTGGATGGGGGAAATTAAAACCAGAACATATGGCTTCATAGACCAGTTATGATTTGCTTTTTAGAGATATTTGTCTAGGAAATAAATCTTGAAAATCAATATTAATCTCTAAAGAACTCCTAGGGTTTTCAATGAATGTGCAAACACAGTCAGCTTTTGCTTTTGTTTTTAATAAAACCAAGGACGAAGGATAAAGAGAGTGAGGCTCGTGCAAAGCCTTATGAAATTCCCATGAAAAGAAACAAGTTGGCCAAGAGGAAGACTTGAACACCTCCCCAACTGACCAAAGCACACTTATGAAATTCCCATGAAAAGAAACAAGTTGGCCAAGAGGAAGACTTGAACACCTCCCCAACTGACCAAAGCACACTTGCACTGGAGTGTCCAGAGGTGACCACAGAACTGTATGTGACAGGGGACAAGGACAAGCTAGTGCTATGCAGATGAGCATGGTGTGGGTTTTGGAAGAGAGGGATCTCTTTGAGTTAGAACACTCGGAAGAATTTGCATCGACTGCTAATTTCGGGTATCATAAATGCAGAAGATCTCATATATGCATACATACATACATACATACATACATACCTACATACATACATATTTGCATTTAATCACACCTGTCTGGAGCCCAGTCTGTATATTCTACTGACCTATCTGGCAACACTCATCCACGAGTCTTCTGTTTTATAATCAGAATTTTGTTTTAATCATAAAAGAAGTTCATCATGAAATATTTAAAAAGGACACAAAGGAGAAAAATTGAGCAGGTTGCCCTGCTCAACCCCTTTTGACATTTTGCTGCAGTTCATTCCTTTTTATTTTTATTTGTGTGTTTGTGTGCATGTGTGTATGCACCCATATGGGCCCATGTGGAGAGCAGAAGCACGGAGTGTCTCCCTCTAGCACTCCCCACCCTACTTTTTGGGAGGACAAAGTCTCCCAGTGAACCTGGAGCTCTTTGGCTGGTTAGACTGGCTGGTCACTAAAGCCAGGGACTCTCTTGGGCTGGGGAATTCACCACATCTGCCGTTTCACCTGAGTGCTGGGGATGCGAACTCAGGTATGCATACTGGTGTAACAAGCACTTTGCCAACTAACCCATTTCCCCAGGTCCACTTGAAGACTTAAAAAAAATGTTCATGGGTATTTGGCTTGGATGCATGTCTATGTGCCTCGTGCGTGCCTGATGCCAGCAGAGGCTAGAGGAGAGAGAGCATCAGATCCCCTGGGACTGGAATTACAGGCAGTTGTGAGCAGCCATGTGGGTTCTGGGAACTGATCCTCTGGAGGAGCAGCCAGTGCCCTCAATGGCTGAGCTATTTCTCTCCAGCCCTGCCTTCAAGATGTTTAATGCTTCTGCTTAAAATGACTTCAGACAGATAATTTATTTACTTTTCAACAGTGTTTTAGAGTTTACGTCTTGCCGCATAGCCGCTATAATTATTATAGTTGTCCTTGTGTCTATAGGAGATTGCTTCCAAGAGACTACCTGGGACTCCAGATCCAACTGCCCAAGAATCTTATATAATAGGGCACAGTGATGCTTATAACACGTACATGCTTCTATTTACACAAGATCAGCTCTAGGTTAGGTATAGTTGTGTAAATGCCCCATAACTAGTTGTTATACTGAATCATCTTGGGAGTAACAATAAGGAAAAAACTAAAATGGAATCTATATAAACTATATAGACAATTACAGATGGAATCCCCCTTTGCCCGCAAAACATTTTTGGTCTGCAGTTGGCTGAATCTACAGACATAGAAGCCTGGTTCAGAAGGCTAATGTATCATGATTTTAAAATCTGTTCTAATTTATTACTAGAGCTACAGCCTTTTACTTTAATTTGCAATTGTTTGCTAGTAAGAATGTAAGCTTTGTTGAAGTGTGACTGACAAGTTAAAATCGCATATGTTTGAGAGATATGATGAATTTTCTAATATTTGTATGCCCTATAAGATAATCTCCAGTAGCTAATTAGCATCCACCACCTCCACTGAACAAATTGTTTATTGCCTCTGTGTGGTTGTGGTGGGGATGGTAACTGTTGGTCCTACGAACGTGTATGGCATCTTTACAAACTCCTGCTACCCACTCTTCATACTATCTGTATCAAATTGCTTCTTTTTTATGCTTATATGCTTTCCATCCTTAATATAGTCAGTTTTTAAAGGTTTGTTTGTTTGTTTGTTTGCTTTTTGCTTGTGATTTCTTTCCATAGCTTTTAAGTTTCAAAAATTCTAAAATTTAGTTTGCTTTCTCTTTTTCCAAAACTGCATGAGAGAGTCAGCCTTAACCAAGAAGAGGCACTGGCTTTTCTGCATCATCATGGCTGTATTTCTCCTTTTCCTCCTTCTTCAACCAGAGTCCCTGTCAATCAACGCGAGTAGGGGAAACTCAGGAAGCTCCCTCCTGTCAGTTCTAAGGCTTCTATTCTTGGCTCTAGACAGGTCCCTGAGAGTCGTGACAAATGCCACAGCTGTGTTAGGGACAGGAAAGAAGCAACCCCTTCTTTCACCTTTCTGGAAATAAAGAGGCACGATTGTCAAAGATTATTAAAACTGTGAAGCAGCAGTTTGAAAATCATAGTGTGTTTTGACCCGGTTTGCTTGGGACCAACCGCATCGTCCTCTGTTGTCCTCCTGAGTTCAGAAGTTTAAACGGTACACAGTGTCTCGTCACTCATTTCCCAGGAAGACTCCTTCTACCTCCTATCTGGTTTCTCAGCAGATTGCCCTCCCATAATAAGCAGAAATGGCGGGGGGTGGGGGGTGCGGCTACACACTCGTATCTCTCAGGAAGTTTGATGTAAAGAGATTGTCTTAGCATTGTTTCCAAATTATTTTAAATGCCAGTCTAAAAGGCTTTTAACGTTTTTATTTTGAACGGAAGTATTAACCAGAACTGCCAGGGGCAGTTAGTTTGAGAAAAGCAATACCGTGCCTTTTAAATTAGGTAGAAATTTTTATGATTCAAATTCTTCACTTATTATACCCAGATGGCAAACTCAGGCTGCTGTCTCTGTGCCTTGGTGGAAGTCAACCATCAAGGGGTCCTTGGCTAAGGTGGACTCTCAGTGTCAAGTCGGCCTGATCTCAGTGTCACCTTTCACAACCCTGGCCAGTGATGCATCTCAGAGCATCTCTACTTTAAGAGGTCCGTGGCTCTTCCTAAGATGCGCTTCCCCTATCACGTAGGCTGAGTATGAGCTGAAAACGTGGCGCTGTCAGAGTCCTGCCTAGAACAGAGAAGCCATCAATTGCTCGTTGAACAAATACTTTGTTCATTACCCACTAAACAGAACGTGCTTCAACAGGGCTAGGGGAAGAAGTTTCATTTAAAAAGTAAAGTGTGAAAACTGGTGAACAAACTTCAAAGGATAATTTACTAGCCATATCTTCATGTAAAACTCTTTCAGCTTGAGAAGACCTTTGCTCAAAGTTTACCGTACTTGTATAATCTAGCATTAATATTAACTGAATGTGTGTAGCATTTCATAGATTTAAAATGACATCTTGTTCCGGGGGAGGGGGGGTAGGTGTAGTTCAGTTGGTAGAATGCTTGTCTATCATACACAAGGCTGATCACCAGCACTATATAGACTGGACATGGTGATGCACACATATAATCTTAGTGCTTGAGACATGGAGTCAGGAGGATTAGTAGTTCAAAGTCATTCTGCAGCTGCATCATGAGTCTGGGGCCAGCCTGGGCTACATAAGACCCTGTCTCTTTCTCAAAAAAAAAAAGTATCTCATTTGATTGACACAACTGTTTATGGTAGGGAAGATACTAACCGTTGTCTTTTGTAAGTCAGTGAATTGAGAGCCTAGAGTCCAAGTTCTGTGGTTGGAGGAGGAGGCAGAAATCAAAAGCAGGGATTTGAGTTGCATATTGACTTCTATTCTCTATGTTATACAACAGTTATTCTTATTCCTAGAGAATATGTTGCAAAAATCTACAATGGGCACCCTAAACTCTGGGTAGTCCTGGACCTTATCTATCTGTTTATACACCTATAGTACATCCCAACACACACATGCCTGTGGAAATGTTTAGTTTGTAAGGTAGGCACACTAAGCAACTGAAATAATAAGTAGTGATAAAACAGAACAATGTGCAATAATGCAATTAACATCATCCAAGTTCTGTAGATGTGGCGGTGGCTCTCCTCTCCCTTTCTTAAGATATGACATTACTGTACTTGTTTACTCTCATTCTTATGTGAGCTGGTGCTTAGGTGACAAGATGGAGTGATATACGTTGTGGGGTAGTGTTATGTAAAGACGACACGGACACCACTACTGAGCTATCATGGCTGTCAAAACTGGTAACCAAGATGACTAGGATGAGCGGTATATACCGAGTGGATACACTGAAGAACAGTAAGTGTCCTGGGAGAAGAGAGCAGCATGGTCTAAGTGGTCTAAGGTTTTATCACATCCTCAAGATGGCATATAATTTGAAGTTTATGATTGTTTATTTCCAGAATTTTCCACTCATTGTTCACACCCATGGTGCCCACTCAGATGATCATGGGCAACAGAAACCGCAGATATCCGAGAATTACAGTGCTGGAAGGGTGAAGTCATAAACAGCCACACTGATGGGCATATTTTAAAGATGTGGGCCGTGTTTTAGAGGAACTGCTATCACAGTTTTCCCTTTAAAAATTCGTGTAGGTGAGGGAATTGTTAGAATTCTATCTCAGTAAAAAACGGGGAAGCTGACCTGGTTAATTGTGTGTGTGCAAAGAAATGGCGTGACCATTTAAAATTAAACTTGGCATGCTCATTATTGAAAGTTTTAGGAGGGCTTTACCTCAGGTTGTGTTTTGTTTAATTATAACATTTCTAATGATTTTTGTCCTTTTTTTTTCTATTTTACTTGATACCAGAGTTTATCTGGAGATGCAAAGTGGATCTGGCAACTGTAGCCACAATCACCCAATTTTTCTGCGCTTTGGGAGAGTGGGATTCCTCTCTAAGGATAACGTGGATGGACACCGACAGGCTAGGTTGTCTGTTGCTAAAACCGCTGCTGTGTGTTGAAAGAACAAGCAACAGAGTTAGAAGTCTGGTTGGTTCCCTCTGCATGGATTGTTGCTGAACCCAAAGCCTTTCAGAAACTGTTAGTCGCAGTGCCTTCCCTTGGTGCAAACAGCCGGGAGAGGAGTGGCATCGTTGGCACTTGGGGCCTGGTGCATCGTGGTTGCAAACCTGGAAAATGATAGCTTAAAGGTCACAGGTAAGGAACAAGAGCACAATTAGTTCAGTTCGTAAGTATTTATCGGGTGCCTCTTCTGGTCAGGCAAGTGCTGAGACCTAATGTAACATGAATCTTAAAAGGTCTTATTAATAAAAAACCCAGTGCCAGCTATTGGGGTAAATTCTGAAAGATCAGAGAGACAGAACAAGCCACAGCCAACCTCACCTCCACAACTCTGATTCTGTTCCCACAAATCCTCAGACTGAAAGCTTCTGAGTCTTCATCCGAATTGGTCTCAGCTGAACTGCTTCTAAAAGGCCTAAAAGCTTAAAAGCCTCTAGTTCCTGGTCCTCACACCTTATATACTTTGCTGCTTCCTGCCATCACTTCCTGGGATTAAAGACGTGTGTCACCACGCCTGGCTGTTTCCAGTGTGGCCTTGAACTCACAGAGATCCAAATGGATCTCTGCCTCCCAAGTGATAGAATTAAAGGTGTGTGTGCCACCATTTTCTGGCCTCTATATCTATTTAGTGGCTGTTCTCTGACCCCAGATAAGTTTATTAGTGTGCACAATATATTGGGGGACACAATGTCACCACAACCTAAGACCATGCTGAGAAAAGTGACATACAACCTCTGCTATCGTGAAGCTCCAGGGAAGAGGAGCTCCCAGTGTTCAGCATGTGCTCAGTTACATTTAAATGTGAGTGTTACGA
The DNA here is from genome assembly GCA_902168425.1 of Peromyscus attwateri. Lineage (NCBI taxonomy): Eukaryota > Metazoa > Chordata > Mammalia > Rodentia > Cricetidae > Peromyscus > Peromyscus attwateri. The sequence continues at coordinate 27,668 of CABHPP010000962.1, forward strand.
AGAAGGAAGTGCAGGACCATGCGATTGTAGTGTGAGGGGTGAATTCAACTGAAGGGTTAAAAGACGAGTGAGTACCTTAAACACTTAAGAAAAAACAGCAACAACTCAGGGTTAAGAGCAGAAGTGATGAGACCTGAGGAGATAGCCCAGTGGTTAAATTAAGCACGTGTATGATAAGCAAGAGGCCCAGAGGCCCAGAGTGAGGATGTCTAAGGCCCTCAGAGAAGCTGTGTACGTGTGGCGAGCCACTTGCAGATCTGAGAATTTAACTTCTGTAATGATGTGAATGGATTCGTTCGTAGGTCTCTCTCTCTTCCTTCCTCTCCTTCCTTTCTCCTCTCTCTCTCTCCAAATGTTTGCTGTGTATTTTCCATCCACACAGCCCTAGCTGTGCCCCACCTCCTGAAGTTTCGCATGCATGCATGCATGCACTCACATTTACATATTCGACTAGTTCTGTTCTCTGAAGGCCTGCCTAATATTCAGTTGTCACCTACAGGAAGTTTTCTATGACCCACCACAGTTGGGCTGAGTTCTTTGCTTCTGGACTCTAACAGTATGTTGTGGATTTATGCCTTTTCAAATTCAGTCTTTTTCAAAATTTCAGCTAGTTTTATACTCCAGAGATCAACAGCCAATGAAGTATGTGATTCTGAATTACAACATTTAAATTCTGTTGAGTCTGAGTGTCTTTCTTTATACGTATGAAAAAAAAAACATAGCTATTATATATCTAAAGCTTTCCTTTTCAGAAGTATACTGAGAAAGAATATGTGATATTTCTCCAAATATATGGGGAAGCACCACAATGGAGGAGTATGTTTAGAGTTGCTAAGGCCAGGGTCATAGAGTTACCCTGGCTGTCTGGGGACATTGGTGTGGGGACTAAGGGTGATTTGGATAAGATATTGTTTATATGGTGTAGAAATAAGTATTCAATAAATACACTGAAGGAAACAAAAGCCAATTTTGGTTAAAGAAAGGATCTCCTGATATTGAAATAAGGAATGCTGACAAGAACTTACATTTCTTTTCATGACTATGACAAGCACCTGACAGAAATGACTGCTGAGGGAAAAGGACTATCGAAGCTCCTGGTTTCAGGAGACTTCAGTCCATGATGGCCGAACAGCTCAAACTATGGCAGCAGGAGCATCTGACTGAAGCTGTTCACATCACAGCAGAAGAGGAAGCAGAGGTGTGGTAGGAATGGGGGGCTGATATAACCTTAATGGATTCCCCCATGTGACCTACTATCCCTAAGTGTGCCCCACCTCCTGAAGGTTCTAGAACCCCCTCTAAAACATCCCCACCAGCTGGAGGACAAGTGTTTATGACATGAGCCTGTGAAGAATATTTCACATTCAAACCATAGTAATACTCCTGTCAGCTCACGGGTTTTACAGAGTACAAATACAGACTCCCGTACAGGTGTGTGTGTGTGTGTGTGTGTGTGTGTGTGTGTGTGTGTGTGTGTTTCTAAGAGAGAATAGAAGCAGTAACACCCAGTGACAGCCTGTGTACTGGTACTCATATCTTTGTTTCTAAATACCTTTTTTCATTTAAGAAAAACAGCTTCCTTGGAGAAATTCTAGAACCGAGCAGAAAAAAAACTCTGTCTTAGTTAGGGTTTCTATTGCTGTGAAGAGTCACCATGACCACGGCAGCTCTCATAAGGGAAAACATTTAATTGTGGTAGCTCGCTTTCAGTTCAGAGGTTCAGTCTATTATCATCATGATGGGAAGCAAGGTAGCATGTAGGCAGTCATAGTGGTGGAGAAGGAGTTAAGGGTTCTTACATCTTGATCCTGCAGACAACAGGAAGTGATCTGTAACACTGGGTGTGGTGTAAGCACACATGAGACTTCAAAGCCCACCTCTACAGTGACACACTTCCTCCAGCAAGGCCACGCCTACTCCAACAAAGCCACATCGCCTAATAGTGCTGCTCCCTTTGGACCATTGTCTTTCAAACCACTGCAATGACTCCGGAAGATTTGGTGTGACAAAAATAAATAAATAAATAAATAAATAAAGTTCACCAAGAATGACTGAGGTGGTGGCCCCCAGTTCACCAGAAATGGCTGACATGGGTGCCCCTAGTTCACCAGAATGACTGATATGGACGCTCCTAGTTCACCAGGAATGGCTGATGTGGACGCCTCTAGTTCACCAGAATGACTGATGTGGACGCTCCTAGTTCACCAGGAATGACTGACGTGGTCGCCCGTAGTTCACCAGGAATGACTGACGTGGTCGCCCCTAGTTCACCAGGAATGGCTGACGTGGACGCCCCTAGTTCACCAGAATGGCTGACGTGGACGGCCCTAGTTCACCAGAATGGCTGACGTGGATGCCCTAAAGAGCCTAGGAGCTGTTCTGAAGGGATCCCAGTATTAGACCTAGAATAAAGTGAACACCAAAAAGGGAGTAATTGAAACAAATGAGTAAATAAATACATTGGCATAAATGAACTTTCCTCCTCTTAGTGGGACATGAAACAAGGAATGGAAAAAGACAAAATTAGGAAATTCACCTTGTGTAAACTGTAATAACAAAAGAGAAAAAATCAAAACAAGCAGTGGATGAACTGGAGGAGCAGATACTGGCATGATCTTAAAACACAGACACATAGCATGTTTAGTAACTGATTTACATTCAGAATATAAATCAAGGACATCTAAAATATATTTAGAGTGGAAAAATCCAGCAATGTGACCTTGTGACAAAAAAATTCAAGTCATCTTTAATCAGTCAGTCAATATAAACATGTCACTGTTAGTATGTCCCTCATTCCTGGGATTTTCTTCTTACAAGTAATGGTTCCAAATCGTAGAGAAACATCCAGACTGGGTTGTATGTGACTGCGTAACTGCTGTGTATTCTTCAGACACGTGGCGTTCGTAGAAAGAACAAGAGCCAGGCGTCGTTCCACAATGAAGAAGACCATAAATAGGTGGCTGGGAAACATGCTGTGGGACTTGGGTTTCATCCTGGGCCAGGAAAGGACATTAGAGGGATCATTTGTTTAGGATCCAGGTAGTGTCATTGTCATAGTGCTATTATTCAATGTTAATGTCCCAATTCTAATTGTTTTACTATGGATATGTGGGAAATGTATTTGGGTTTTTTTTTTTTAATACTAGAGAATTAAGGAGTATTCTGTCCATAACTGATTTTCAAATGATTCCAAAATATATATGTAGAGATAGAATAATAAGTGATCAACAGAACATAAAATACTATACTTTAGAATTTGGAAAGAGAGTATCCTAAGTTTTTCTGTACTGTTCGGGAAACTTTTCTGTAAATTTGAGACAACTTGAAAAACAAGGGTTTAAGAAGCAGTTAACGGATCAGATGTTCAAGGTCATCCTTGGCTACATACTGAGTTCAAGGACAGTCTGGTACAGAAGAACCTGGGTCCCAAACCAATCGACCAAACAACAAGGAAACCTTTAGGTACTGATCACTTTTTCTCCAGGCAGCAGTTCCCTGCTGTCCTGCATGCCTGCTGAGAAGCAGTACTGGAAGATAGGGACCCAGATCTGGTAGAATGCCAATGTGCACACACATTGCTTTCTGACACACCAAACAGCCCACGGGGAGGGTGAGGGAGGTCTGCTGAGGGGCCTCTCACTGAGACATTTGAGAGACAGTAGATTCCAGTGAGGTCTGTGACAGGAAGCTAGCAAATTCAGACCTCAAACTTCTGTGGCTGTAGACAGCAGGTGACCCCAGCAACTTTCTTCCCTCTGGAAGCCTAGTGTGCAGGATATATCGCAGGAATCCCAGGAATTTCGTATTTGTAGTCACAGTTATTCACCATTAAAAGCCACACACCAAAGTATAGCACAATAATTATGGTGGAGAGGTTTCTTTTTTCTTTTTCCTACCTTCCTTCCTTCCTTCCTTCCTTCCTTCCTTCCTTCCTTCCTTTCTTTTTTTTTTTTTAACCATATTTAACTGGATAAAACATTGTGCCTTAAAAGATCTTGAGTTTCAAACCAATTCTACTTATTGGGGTTCATGTGTCTTTGTAACATGCAGCTTCATGACACTATGGAAAAGGGGCTTTAGAAGGCTTTAGAAGGCTCCATAGACTTCAAATAAGTCTTATGAAACAACATGTTCACGTGTTAAGTGTAAATGAGTCAGAAACATAAGGATTACATTTCCCTTAAAATACACAGGGGTTTGAAAATGAAGGGAAAAATGCTGAGGGCAAAACGTGTTTTGTATTTTGGCAAACCCAAAACATTTGAAAAAAAAAAAAAGGTTTGATGTTTGATGAACCCTGAACACAGCAGTTTGCTCATCTTTCATTGTGATGAAGACCAATAGACCATTGTGTGTGTGTGTGTGTGTGTGTGTGTGTGTGTGTGTGTGTGTGTGTG
>CABHPP010000962.1:32074-60730 GCA_902168425.1 Peromyscus attwateri
GTGTGTGTGTGTGTGTGTGTGTGTGTGTGTGTGTGTGTGTGTGTGTGAAAAGACTGAATCCCACTGGAACTGCCTGTGGACCCCTCACTACTGTAGAGCTTGACTGATTTTCATTTCACTAATTCACAAACTTCCTTACTCCCGTGGTGGTTGGTGGTCTTCGCCACAAGCGTTCTCAGCACAGACATAATAAGAGAATACTGAAGAAGACGTCTGGGATTGCTAAGACTTCATTAGTCTTATAAAATGCACTTCAGGGCACAACCACCGTATAATAAAACATTAGCATAAATCATTAAAATGGAACCATGCCGTGTCAAGATAAATACGAGGAGTGTGTTTTATGTGGAATTGTCCTTATTTCTTTAAATTGATTTGCTCACTTGCTAATTTGCAAAACTGAACAATCAGACATCCAGTTGCATGGATTAAAGCAGTGAGACTCTTTCATTCATCGATTTCCCGTCAATATTCCTGACTTAGGCTAAAGTTTCTAAAGTTGTAAGTATGGGAACAGAATCTTTGATGATCCAGGGAGAGGGTGGAGTGGAGAGATTCTCTTTCTGAAGTGTTCTCCAGAGGATCTCTATGAGATCATGTCTCCATGGGACATTTTTATGCCTTCCATTTCACATTCACTTCTTACTCTCATCAAGCAATGGCTCCTTCATTAAAAATCAGGTGACTTGGCCTTCGATTTTTGATTGACGTTACTTCGCTGTTATAATGCTCTAGCAAATGGATTCACATGACAAGCAATCCACTTAAAATTCATTTGAGAAATTTCATGAATATAGCACATTTTGATCAAACCCACCCCTAATGCCTCCCCTCCAACTCCTCCTAAGTCCCCCACCAACCACGTCTTCTTTCCAACTTCATGTACTCTTTTTAAAGTCACTGAGTCCACTTCCGGTATATGATGCTATTGGGCCATCACTACAGCATCAGCCTATCAGGTGCCACATTCTAAGAAAACGGACTTTCCACCCTCCAGCACCCATCATTTGCCACTAGCTCCTCAGCTAGAGGTGGGACCTTGAGGTCCTCTTCCCAACCCATAGCAATCTACTTTTAAGAGACTTTCTTTATTCAAAATGTATACCAAGAAATAGTTAACAACAAACCAAAGAAAAAATTGAGAACTTCTCAAATAATTTTCCAAAGTAGCCATGCCACTTTGCTTCCTATCATAGTTCGAAGGTTCAAAACTCCCCACATCATGTCCATGTATTTTCCTTAAGCTGTCCAACATATGTGAAGTGATTTTTTTTTCTCTGGAGTTGAGGACCGAACCCAGGGCCAGCGAGCTCTACCACTGAGCTAAATCCCCAACCCCGTGAAGTGATTTTAATTTGCATTTTCCTAAAGGCTGATGATGAAGAGTATATTTTCATGTACTTATTGGTATGCATATCATATATCTTCTTCAAAGAAATATCCATTCAAATGCTTAGCCTACAATTTATTGATTTTTTTTTAAAAAAAATCAACAAATTGTTAATTTTTGTGCGTGTTTTGAATATTCTCTTAGGGTTAGTTTTTGTTCGTTTGTTTTTGTCAACTTGATACAAGCTAGAGTTATTTGAGAAGATGGAATCTCAACTGAGAAAGTGCTCCCAGCAGACTGGCCTGTAGGAAAGCCCGTGGAGACATTTTAAAGTTAGTTAGTGGTGTAGGAGGGCCCATCCCATAGGTGGTCCTGGACGGTCCAAGAAAGCGGGCTGAGCAAGCCGTAAAGAGCAAGTCAGTGAGCAGTGTTCCTCCGTGGTTTCTGCTCCAGTTCCTGCCGGGAGCTCCTGCCCTGGCCTCCCTCAGTAAGGATTTCTAAGCTGTAAGAGAAAATAAATCCTTTCCTCCTCAAGTTGCTTTTGGTCATTGTGTTTTATCACAGCAATAGAAACCCTGACTAAGACATCTGTCTTTATCATATATATTGTTTACGTTTTTTTTTTTCTGTGTGTAATTTCACTTTTTCACTGAAGCCCATTGTATTAATCTCACCTTTAAATGCTGTGCTTTGGAATATAATCTCAGAAACTGTTATATAATATGAGCATGTGCTTTCTTCTAAAATTTTTATGCCTTTGGCTCCCAGTTTTTGGTCACTGATAAACCTTGATTTAAAGTTTTGTATAGAATGTGATGAAGGGGTCGGATACTGTCTCTTGGTTTCAGGGTGACATTCCGGGCATCTTGCTGCTCAGAAGGATTTTACTTTATTGTGGTAGGGAAGGCATGGCGGCAAGAGCAAGTCTGTCCATAGTACTGTGAGCACGAGGCGGGGCTGTTCGGATGGTGATAGACTCAGACAGAACTGGGTAGCATCAGGGTCAGGTCAGTAGTTCTGTCTCTTGTGTGGGCTATCTCAGCAGGAACTTGTGGAAGTAAACTTCTTTTTCTCATGGGATTGTCTTGGCATCCTTTTTGAGAATCAGCCAACCAGTTGATATCTGGGTCCACCCCTACTTTCTTAAGCAGAACAAATCCCACGATCTACATCACTCACCCTTAAATTTAGATATAGATACTCCTTGGAGTTCTGATACTTTAGCCAAAGCATGATGATTCTTTGAGAAAATAGTTTATTCAGGTATTAGACAAGAATTCACATCCAATATATTGGAGACATGGAATGAAGAGCAATACTTTGCCCGTCCTTTTATGTAAGAATTAATCACACGGTAGCTGAGAGGACGATTGGACATCATTATGGCTTGAATCTGACATGTTCCCCACAGATTCATGTTTCAACACTTGGTTGTATTTGGACTTTCTTTGGAATGCCAGCCCCCAAATAATGACACAGAAATTTATTAATTATGAAAGCTTGGCCTTAGTTTAGGCTTGTTTCCAACTATCTCTTATACCTTAAATTAACCCATTTCTATTAATCCACATTTTGCCACGTGGCTCTTTACCTCTCCTTAGTACTGTGCATCTGACTTGCTCCGTGTTTCACTGGTGAAATCACCTCTCTTCATCCCAAAGTTCCTGTCTTTAACCAGAAGTCCTGCCTAGTCTCTCCTGCCTAGCTATTGACCCTTCAGCTCTTTATTACCCATCAGAAGGTGCTTCGCAGGCAAGGCAAAAGGGGGGCACATTTTCACACAGTGTGATCAGATATCCCACAACATTTGGTCGCTAGCTTGTGTTGCTGTTGCGAAGGCCGTGGAGCCTTTGGGGCTTGCTTGGTGGAAGTGAGTCACCAGATACAAACAAGCCTTTGAAGGTTCCAACCTGACCCTGATACCACCCAGTTCTGTCCGAGTCTATCCCCATCCGAACAGCCCCGCCTCGTGCTCACAGTACTGTAGACAGACCTGCTCTTGCCGCCATGCCTTCCCTACCACAATAAAGTAAAATCCTTCTGAACATCAAGATGTCTGTCCAGGATGTCACTCTGAAACCAAGAGCAGGAACTGCTGCTGATTGGTGAAGTCATAGCAAATGCTTCTGAACGGGGACAGGACCATGTCAAAAGAAAAAAGAAGGAAAAAAAAAAAAAGCAGCCACAATTTATCCTGGACCCAGGTCATTTGCAGTTGTGTGTTCTAGCTGTGTATTTGAAAGACACTTAGATCTGATTGGAGGTGTGTTCTAAGAATAAAATATGTGTCAAGTTTTGAAGTTTTAATTTGGAAAAAGGTTAAAAATACCTCATTGACAAGTCTTCCGTTAAAGACGTATTTCTGTTGACAGTATTTTAAATATGGAGCTAAATAAAATATGCTACTATAATTAATTTTTGCCTAATTCTTTCCTCATCTGTCATGTATTTTATTATTTATTATTATTGGTGTGTGTGTGTGTATGTGTGTGTGTGTGTGTGTGTGTGTGTGTGTGTGTTGTGTGTGTGTAGACCAGAGGTCAATATTCGGTGTCTTTCTCAGTATCTTCCTCACCTTATGTTTTGAGGTGAGGTCTCTCCCTGAATCTAGAGCTCCCTGACTCAGACTGGCCAACCAGTAAGCCCCAGGGATCCTCCCCTGGCTCCTTAGCCCTGGACTTCCAGACACACACAGCTTTTCCTATGGATGCTGGAGACTGAACTCAGGACTCCATGCTGTGTGGCGAGCACTTGATTGGTTGAACCACTCTCCAGCTCTCCCCCCCCACCCCTTTTAAAGGTAGTGCCTGAACATTTTTAAAATCACACAGCTGGCCAGTGTATGGCTTGTGGTCATTGCTAAGTGTGTGTGATAGGCAGAATTCTAAAACGGTCACTGAAAGGACCAAGCAGATGCCACAACAGGCTTCTCAGTCTTCTCTCAGAGATCAGACCTCAATTTCAGTTTCCTGAGACTTGAGCAAGCAGTTTCCGGGAGGGCCACGAACAAAAGACAATTAATCACTGATGCCCCTGCCAGCAGGGACAGGGAGATAGGATGCACCAAGCCTGGGCCACTGACCAGCCCCCACAGTCAGTATGTGCAAGGCCAGACAGCCTCCATGGCAGCTCAAGGACAAAGCCTGGGACTTGTCCAGGCCTGCCCAAAAAAAATGGATAACTGTAACCCCCAACTAACCCTAGCCAATTAAAAGTTACTAGCATGATTGCCACTCGCATAAACCAATCCTGAGTCTGTTCCTATGTAGTCTGTAGATCCCAAGTCCCCCTTGCTTTAAAAACCCTGCCCCATCGCTACTTGGGGTCTCCTGCTCTGCTGCTGTGTCAGATGGATGGAGAGTCCTGAGTTAACTCAAAATAAAAACACTCTTTGCTTTTGCATCAGATTTGGTCTCTTGGTGGTCTTTGGGGGACTCTGGGTACAACAGTCACAAGTTTCCAAGCCTCTGGAGTACAAACACCTCTCTCAGTTATTCCATCAAACGCTGATCTAAGTACTACATTCAAGGGTATTTTGAGATGTAACAAGTAATCCTAGTAAGTTAACCCCAAGAGAGGCAGACTGTCCAGGTGGGCCTTTCCTAGTGGCTATAATTGCCCATGGCTCCTTATCTAGGAGTGTGGTTTCTAGCCACCTCCCCTCTCCATGTTGGAATGAATTTTGTCTGGCTTGAGCTTGCGTAGCTCTTGGGCAAGCTGTGTGATTTCATAGTACAACTGCCCTGTTGTGTTCAGGAAACAGTTTCCTTGTGACTGCCCACCGTCTCTGGCTCTTGTATCTGAGAGCTTTCTCTGACTGATTGTAGACAAGAAAGGTGGAGAGTCACACTCTAGCTTGTCTGGAGGAGAGAGGATCCAGGTTGTCGGCTGGCTGTGGAGATGCTTGGCAAGGAATCCTGGTGGCTTTTCATTGTCCAGACTGAGCCTCAGGCAATGCCATCGGTAAAGGGGAGCCTCCAGGTTACAAGTTCTCTCACCAACCACTGAGCCGAGAGTAGACCCTGGACCTCAGATGAGAACTGGAGCCTCAGCTGACCCTGAGATCTCAGCCCCATGGACTGACCTACAGAAACTATGATGTGAGAAATGTGGGGTGTGTATTGAGCTGCTAAGTGTATGGCGATGTGCTACCCAGCTACAGAAAACCAATGAACCATGTTATGAGAGCCGGTTTGTGATCCCCCATGTGACTAATGGTGAGTCATCCTTGTGAAGAAAAAAGCAATCAATTTGTGTGCACAGTACACTGTAAACAAAGGCATGAGCAGGGTTCCAAGAAATAACACGCTGAGAAGCCAGGTTAGCTCCTAAACCAGCAGTGGACGTGCGGTCCCGCGTCGTGACATTTGTTTCGCTAGAGATTGAAATGCTAGGTTTTCTAACACTACTCAGAAATTTTTTCCTGATATTTTTTCAGTTTTTGAATATTCAGTATACTCTGTAGTTCTTTGTAAATACTATTAAGGTGCTTTTAAAAAAGTAAACCAAGGCTGGGCAGTGGTGGCGCACACCTTTAATCCCAGCACTCGGGAGGCAGAGCCAGGCAGATCCCTGTGAGTTCGAGGCCAGCCTGGGCTACAGAGTGAGTTCCAGGTCAGGCTTCAAAGTTACACAGAGAAAGCCTGTCTCGAAAACAAACAAACAAACAAAAAAGTAAACCAAAACAAATCCTCCACAATATAGTCCCCCACCTCCAATTCCTAAACAACTACTAGCATTTCAAAATCACATTTTCCATGGTAAATATGACTAAAATAGAAAATAACTAATGATTTCTGAGATATCTAAGCACTTTGGGGAGTTCTAATTTCTTACTTCCAAGTCCCAGAGATCAGAGTCTGCCGGGAATTTTGAAACCCTATCAAGTGTTGCTATAAGGATTGACTAAATGCATACAAAGGCCCAGAGCCTCAGTTTGAAAGTGATAATACAAAGTTATCACCATCACCCTCTAGTGCTAACACATAGACCAGGAATTGTGAATTAAATGTTGATTCTGAGCATGACAACTTAAGTTTAAATTTTAATGTAAACATATATGTTGTAGTGAGGAAGGCCAGGAACATAATGGTTAAGAAGGGACAGTAGGGGACTGGAGAGATGGCTCAGAGGTTAAGAGCACCGATTGCTCTTCCAGAGGTCCTGAGTTCAATTCCCAGCACCCACATGGTGGCTCACAACCATCTGTAATGAGATCTAGCACCCTCTTCCGTATACATAATAAATAAATAAATAAATCTTTAAAAAAAAAAAAAGAAGGGACAGTAAACTAAATATTGACTATGGGCATCACAATTTAAGTTCAAATTTTAATATGAATGTGTATGTTGTACTTGAGTAAAGTGAGGTACATAATGGTTAGGAAGAGATCCAGGCCTGGAGGTGTATGCATATTCATGTCTACAAAGGTGTGTGTATATGTATGTATACAAAGGTATGTGTGCATTTATGTGTACAAAGGTGTGTGTGTGTATTTATGTGTACAAAGGTGCGTGTGTATTCATGTGTACAAAGGTATGTGTGTATTCATGTGTACAAAAGTGTGTGTGTATTCATGTGTACAAAGGTGTGTGTGTATTCATATGTACAAAGGTGTGTGTGTATTCATATGTACAAAGGTGTGTGTGTATTCATGTGTACAAAGGTGTGTGTGTATTCATGTGCACAAAGGTATGTGTGCATTTATGTGTACAAAGGTGTGTGTGTGTGCATTTATGTGTACAAAGGTGTGTGTGTGTATTCATGTGTACAAAAGTGTGTGTGTGTGTTCATGTGTACAAAAGTGTGTGTGTATTCATGTGTACAAAGGTGTGTGTGTGTATTCATGTGTGCAAAGGTGTGTGTGTGTTCATTCATGTGTACAAAGGTGTGTGTGCATTCTGTGTACAAAGGTGTGTGTGTGTACATTCATGTGTACAAAGGTGTGTGTGTGTATTCATGTGTACAAAGGTATGTGTGTATTCATGTGTACAAAGTGTGTGTGTATTCATGTGTACAAGTGGAGATCAGAACTGAAGTTGGATCTTCCCTACTCATTCCCCATCTTACTCTCTTTGGGACAGGGTCCCTTACTGAACCTGGAGCTCACCAGTTCTGCTAGGCTGGCCGATAAGCTCCAGAGATTGATTGGCACTGCTTCCCCAGCCCTGGGATTACAGCTGTGTGCTACCACACCTGAAGTTTTTACGTGGTGTTGGGAGTCTGAACTCAGGTCCTCACGCTTGTTCAGCAAGAACCTTCCCATGGAAGCCACCTCCTTTGGCCCAACTCCTTCACTTTTATTGGAATTGCACTTTCTCCAGCCAAGCACATGTCCTTTCATATCTGTTAGAACTTCAGTTTCTCATGGAAAGGCATTCCTAAACACCGCCCTTGTTTTGCGGATTTCCATAGAGCCTGCCTCATATTTGTTACTCAACTGAGCATTTTTACCTGGAAATCCCACCCTGGGACTCCAGGTGATCTTTGACTATGGGTACCATGTTCTTTACTCATTCGGGAATGAAATCTTTTTGGTAGAACAGCCAATCAAGTCTTTGAATGATATTCTACACAAGTAGCATTTAGGTAGACAGTCAACAGTAAGCCAGAAATGCATCCCGGAGAGGGGTCAGAGACACAGGGCAGGGATGGTTATATCAAATAAAGGTTGCTTTATTTTTAACAGGTTAGAAATCTCATTTTCTATTAGGTCAAGATTCTCAGTGGAAAATGCTACTTTGTTATATATTTTGAATTAAGATGATTTTCCTCTGTAGTCTCAGCCAGACCAAACAGACTTAGGCTCTCCTCTTCTCTCTTCTCCTGCTCTTTGCTCCACTCCCCTTGCCTCCCCCAACCCATCCCATATGCTTTCTTCTTTGAGCCAGTATCTCATGCAGCCCAGGCTAGTCTTCAAACTTGCTTTGTAGCTAAGGATGGCCTTGAACTCTGGATCCTTCTGTCTCCACCTCCTGAATGCTGGGATCGAGGTGTGCGGAGGATCAATCCCAAGTCCTCCTGTTTACTAGGCTAGCACATGCCAACTGATTGATGTGCAAGCTTCTTGATGCAGGTGAAGGCTTGATAAGAACACAGACCAAGAGTTTCAGCTCAGATAACTCAGGACACAGCTGTCCCATTTCATGGAATATGGGATCACTCAAGAATTTTATAAAGATCCCTTCAAAAGGAAAATCTGTTGTTTTGAAATTGGAGTATTCTAGCTCCTCCTGGACCTGAAGTTTTGACTGGAAGGAGTGTCACCACTTTAGGAGTTTGGGGTTCCTGTTCATTCTTCTCTGGAACTCTCATGTTCTCAATGTGGTATACATAGCGCGCATTTTAATAGTGCAAATGCCACACATGTGGTTTATTCTCTCAACCTTTTACATGAGCAGAATTATTTACATCCATATTAATTCAATCTTGAATTTACTTTAGAAGCAGCTGGGGAAAGCCACATTTATCTTTGTCATTATGCAACCAGCTAGGAATTAAAGAGATCTTGTGGTCAGAGGATTGTTGAAAACACCCAGCTCATTAGACATGGGCAAGCTTTGAAAGGGTCGGTTGCTTCCGAGAGGGCCCCCGAAGCTTGGCTCTTTCCCTGGAGAGTAATCAAATTAATAACCTGTACATGGTGTCGGGTGATCCCTCTGGAGTTCACTGCCTCGTGAAGTTAGCATCCTTTGCGGGGAATTATCTTTCCCAGTGAGGGCTCTGTCATGGAAGGCTTTGGACTAATAGCATTAAGCTATGGCCCTGAGAATCTCTGTCCCCAGTCCCTAACCCCAATCCCTCCTTTCTCAGAAATGATGGCCCCTGTGTCTGAACAGCAGCCAAAAATTCAGGGCAGCATACATACAAACAAACAAACAAAACAAAAGCCCCAGAAGGTCAAACCTTTATTGCTGTCTGTGAGGACGGATGGTGCTGGGTTGCTGTCAGTAAAAATACCCAAACAATAACACGGGGGGCCATGATTGCCTTTCTGGAGAAAACCATCCTGGGGCCTTTTCCAACAGAGAATTAGGCGTGGCTTCTGGTGAGTGGATTTGATAAGCCCATGGCCCACGGCTGGTGGTAATTTCAATGCAAGTCTGGGCACAGAGAGGGGCCTTGAGAATCCTGGGATGGCACTGACCTCCAATGTTTCTCTCTTTCTCTTTGAGCCTGATCGACAGTGAGATCCAGCAAGACCTAAGTCCGTTGATGAGAAAGTTTCTCAGCACTCATTTTCTTGTTCTCGAGTTACTCGCAACAATCTGTTTCTCTCACTTGGTGTAAGGCTGGAGTCCGAAGCAGCCTGAACGTGACAAGGTCTCTCAGCAAGCTCACTAGCTTGTCCTCTGTTGTCCAGAGCTCGTTTCCACCGAAAAGAACACACATGCTCTCATCCTCTTGAGCCCAAGTCCCCAACACTGGCTTTCTTTCAAACGTAATTGTTTTCATTTGTCTGCTGGTGGCTTTATTTCGCATTTATTTGCTTAAGTCATTGGATGTGCATTTGCTTGGGGCCATGAAACTTCATGTCTGATTGTTTTGAAATTTGGTAGCCCTCAGAACAAAAGAACTTAAGGCAACAATGAAGGCTTTGTCCCACTCTGTTCACAAAGGAAATTTTACCCAGTAATTATATTGCAGGAAATGAAAGGTATTATCAGCAGAATATGCTTTTCAAAAATGTATAATCCTTTAACAGTCCAATCCTGTCTCTGGATTAGTGACACAGTTTGTATCCTGGGAGCCAAATCCTCTTTTTCGACCCAATCCTCAAATCCTTCCTCACAACATCTACGCTGGTTTCAGATCCAGTTTTGTTTAGGAATCCAAGAACAGAATTTAGCCTTGTGTGTAAAGACCCTTAATAAAGATTTTTTAAATTAAAAAAATGGTATTTATCTAATACTTAGCCCCCAGTTCCCAAACCTGAATTCCAGTGTCTGAATGAGTGTAACAGATGTGCTTAACTTCTGGGCCATCCTTGTATTCCCCATGCCTCCATTGCACCCCCACTTCCCTTATCCTGAGGAATGGCTAGGAAGCTGAGCCTATCCACAGAGGTTACTGATGACTCTAGGTGTTTCCCTAATTCAAGGTGTTGCCCAGGATGTGAGGACATGGATCTTCTTTCCGTGTCTTTAGTGTCCTAGGACTTCATCTTTTAGAACCCGGTGCTCATGGGCATTGCAGATTCACAAAGATTCGATGCTGTCTGGTATGGTGAGTGTAACTGTTGTTCACTTCTCCAGAAAGATGACAGAACTGTGCATAACGATGAAACCTGGCCAGGAAGGCTTTGGAGCAGCACATTTTTGGTAAACATGTACTAGTCTCTATTAATGATTTGAAAAATGGTTGTATGTGTGATATATATGGTGCCTCATCATTTCCCAGCTAGAGGGGGAAATTAAGTTTGCTGTCCTTGCCTCACACAGTTTTACATAAGAGTCGAACAAACACAAAAGTGATCTGAAATGCAATACAGGGATATTAATCAAGAGACCAGAGGACATGGACGTAGCAGCAAGAAGTTCACCACAGTATGGCTGTGCTGTGAAGGTCTGCATAGCGATCTCAAAGTCATTACAACACCGTTAACCATTCTGCATATGCAGTTTGTACAATACAAACATTGCTGAATGAGATAGAGCCAAACAAAAACAGAAGAACTGTATTTAAATTCTATGGAAATAAGAAGTTATTATGCCCAAGGAAAATAGACCTTAGTTATTGAGAAGTAACCTGCCTTGGCACAAACCATGTAACAGGCTTAGCCTTGACTTGGACTCATATATTCTTCTGGTAACAATACCCTATTTTCCACCATAGCCTTTAATTCTTCCTTCCTTCCTTCCTTCCTTCCTTCCTTCCTTCCTTCCTTCCTTCCTTTCTTTCTTTCTTTCTTTCTTTCTTTCTTTCTTTCTTTCTTTCTTTCTCATTTTTTATTTTTGGTTTTTCGAGACAGGGTTTCTCTGTAGCTTTGGAACCTGTCCTGGACTAGCTCTGTAGACCTGGCTGGCCTCGAACTCACAGAGATCCACCTGCCTCTGCCTCCCAAGTGCTGGGATTACAGGCGTGCACCTCCACCACCACCCGGCAGCCTTAATTCTTAAATCTGTACCTGTTTCTAAAATTGCAGTGCCCATGTTCCTGTCCCCATTCCTGTGTCTTCTAGTTCCCCCGAGCTCCTGTCCCCCAGCAGTGTGCTCCAGGCATCCCCTACTCCTCTGCTTTGCTGGCAGCTCCTAAGGGTCTCCTGATAGACAAATCCAGCAAGGATATTTTGGTCTCAGTCTTCCTTGAACTCAGATCATCTGCCCTGAAGTGTAAGGAAGATAATGCACTCATGTGATACTGTATTTGAAGAAAATGTTAGCAAAATATCACATACAGAAACAGTTTCAAAATGTGTTCCAGCTATTGAAGCAGAAAGGTGTTCAGAGGTAGGCTTAGAAGCTCATGCTGTGTGACCTTGGGTCCGTAGCTTTTCGGAGCTGGGTCTCACTTCATCAGCGGCCAGTGACAGGACTTGGGTTATTGAGTTGCTGGGGAAATTTAATAGGGCAATGCCTTTAGAGCAGCACTGTGCTTGATTCCTAGTTGGCACACAGTACTTATTATTGTGTAACAGTGCACCTTTGGGAAGGTTATTGTAAACAGATACATTTGTCAGTTCTGTCTCCTTTCAACTCTGCTTGGTCACCATGATCCGGCTGCCTTTCTGTAGTCCTGTCTCTCATGGTTGCCTTTCTACATCTCCTTTATTTAGCTTTTTCTCTTCCCCTTTTCACATTTCTCAGCATGGTTCCTCACCCTCTTCTCTTTGCTATCTCTATGATCTTATACTCCCTGAGTGTTCTGGTAACAATGCCCTGTTTTTCACCGGTTTTTAATTCTTAAATCTATACCTGTTCATAAAATCACTATGTTTCTATCTTCATTTCACTCTTTTCCAGCGCAGAGCAGCTAGGACAACCTTGCGAGGTGACATTCCTCAGCCCTCCCAACGCTGGGATTCCCACATGTACTGCGGTCTATGAATTCTGCAAAGCAGGTCAGCTCTGGAACTGTGTTTGGATCCATCACAGATTCCAGCTGTTCAATGTCAGTTGGCTTCCCAGACTTGACTGAACATCTGTATTTACACTGAGCTACTGCCATAGCCTTCACAGTAGCAGATCTAAACTTGTCCTTGTCCCTGAAGTGTCCCAGAAGACGTCTGCACCCTTACTCCTATTTAGGCTTTGCTGGAGGATCAAGGGTGCCAGGTTCAAAAGAAACCCCGGGACAAGTGGGCTATCTACGGTGCCTATTAGCATACCGAGACACATGCTGGCCTCCAGGCTCCCTCAAGACCACAAACACCTGTGGCTCTTCTCAGCGCTTCTTGCCCCGCCCACCTAGCCTAACCATCTCCAGCTCGGGAGCTTCCGCTTTCCCAGCTTCTCGTTCCCAATAACCCTACCATTTTTGCTTTCCCTCTTTCGTCTCCCTAGTTCTTCCACTGAAAATTTTCTTTTGAAGGCCACCAGGGTCACCTAAACTATCAAACTATTGTTCTTTTTCAGAAGTCAATGAACTCACCCTCTGCCCACTTCTCTTGACTCTTCCTTCCACAGCCTTCATGGTTCTAGCCTACTGTGTGACATCTTCCGTCGGATTTAACTCAGCCAACATGTCATTCATTCATTGCAACCAAGGGAGCTATAAAGCAAGATTCTTTCTGGAGACTTTCCGTCAGGTGGGGCTATGGCATCAGTCGTCTAGAGCTAAGTGCCTGAAATAACAGATTATGTCCCCTTTGGCTGCTGGACTTTTCTTCTTCTTTTTTTGGGGGGTGGGGTTCGAGACAGGGTTTTTCTCTGTGTAGTTTTGGTGCCTGTCCTGCCTCGAACTCGAACTCACAGAGATCCACCTGGCTCTGCCTCTCAGTGCTGGGATTAAAGGCGTGGGCCACCGCCGCCCGGCTGGCTGCTGGACTTTAAGAACTAGTTGAGGAGGATGATGATGACAGTTTTGGAAATTTCTTTACAAAGCGTTACTTATCCCAAGTGCCCAGACAAATGCCTTTTAATTTCACAAATACTACAGCAAGTGGACCAGGCATTATGCAAGTGATTTACAGCCATTAATGCACTGAATCTTGAAGGCGTCCCAATGAGGACAGTATTGTGGTGAAGTCCATTTACCAGGTAGAGAAACTGAGGAACAATGACATTAAAAAACCCAGGGTCCGACAGCTGGGTGACACAGCTGGAATTTGAATCCAGGCAGTAGATAGCTCGAGATGAGGTGTGGCACACGTCCTCAAGAAATGGGAGGAAAAACACTCAGCATGTTTTTCTGGCTCACAGTTCTCATTCAAGGCCGTTGCTCCTACTTAATTTCCTTCCAGAGTTTTTGCATGTCTGCGCTGCTTCCTCTGTCGCTTGAGGGGGAAAAATTTGTTCTTAAAATTTGGATATTGAAATGTGTCAGTCGAATAAAATAATTGGATTTCCAGACCTTCAGAGCTTCTCGTGGAGTTTGGCTGTCATTACAGGCTCACTGTGGTGCAGACTTCAGCACACACTGCCCCTCTGCAGACAGTCCTGGGGGACAGAAACGCTGCCCCTCTGCAGACAGTCCTGGGGGACAGAAACTCCTGTGATTTGGATAGGGCCTCCTGCAAAGCAGAAGCTTAAGCTGCTAGTCTTTCGTCAGACTGATTTTTAAGTATTGGTGTGGATGTGTATCTATCTCTGTGTGTGTATGCCACATTTGTACAGATGCCTGGAGAAACCAGAAGAGGGTTATAAGCACCCCCCTCCTGCCAACCTGGGTGCTGGGAATCCAACTCAGGTTCTCTGGAAGAACAGCACATAGTCTCTACCATGGAATCATCTTTCCAGCCCTCAGGCAGAGTTTTTGTTTTTTAGTTTTTTTTTTTTTTTTTTAAACATGTTTTAGGTACTTTCTCTGTAGCCAGTGAAAGATGGTCATGGCGGCTTGCTCACCATCCTTCTGCTGGTCCTTAAGTTATTCTATTACATTATTCTGTCCTCTGGGTCCTTTCTGGACATGTACATATGTGCTGTGTGAAAAACACATTTTCTACTCGTGATTTCCAAATCACCCATAGCATCTTCACTTTTGGCCCATTGACAATGAAAATTGCATAACACCATTCTTTCCAAATTTTTTCTATTCTAAAAATGTTTCTTCGGCACGAGTCACCACATTGATCATAGTTTGAAACAAACAAACAAACAAAAAAATCCCCAGAAACCAGATAAAGTAGAAATTTTGTTGAATTCATCATTAATTCTAAATGCTAGCAAACTGGAAAATGAAACTTAAGGTTACTTCTGTTTGTTCTGTGTGAAATACTGATGTGTGTGTGTGTGTGTGTGTGTGTGTGTGTGTGTGTGTGTGATGATCAAGACCACAACTAAGAAAAAGATTTTTTTTGTGTGTGTGAACAGACTACAATTCAGAAAAAGATTTCCCCAGTAGTACAATATACAACTATATAAAAATTAGAATTATGTCAAGCAATTTTCTATTATTTTGCCTTGTACTTTCAAGTTTTATAAACATTTGTAAGTTTGAAAAAACTATACTATTCTTCTAAACTTATCTACAAAATGTACTTTCTCTTAATATTTTTGTAAGCTATCAGGCTGTATTGGTAGTTACCCATTAGAAATTCATGATTATGTTTTCATACAGATTATTACATATTATCATCATAGCTAGAAAAGTAGTTTACTTTCCTGCTGCAACTATATTTTCATGCTTCATACTTTTTAGTTTTATTTTTCGAAAGTACTACAGATTGAACACAGAGCTTTGTGTGTGGTAGGCAAACACTCTACCTCTGAGTTATACATCTAGCTCTTTTATATTTTTTGAGACAATGTTTGCTAAACTGACCAGGTTAGTGTTAAACTTGCTTCTAGTCCAAGTGAGCCCAGAATTTGTGATTCTTTGGCCTCAGCCTTCTTTATTTATTTAAGGTTTATTTTTATTCATGTGTGTGAGTGTATATCTGCCTGTGGGTGTGTGCACATGAACGAAAGTGCCCTCTGAGGCCATTGGAGGGTGTTGGACCCCATAGAACTAGAGTTACAGGTGACTGTGAACCACCTGACATGAATGCCAGAAACCAAACTCTAGTACTCTGGAAGAGCAACGAGTCCTCCTCACTGTGGACCATCTCTCTAGCCCCTGGCTTCACAGACTTAGCAGCTGATAGTATAATTCTGTACCAGCAGGCCTGGTTCATATTTCAGTTGACTGATAGTTACAAACCTAATACTAGTCAGTTGAATTAGACTGATATCACATGCTAACATGGATGGCAAAACTAAAATGTTTTTACTAAAATTAAGCATAAAGCAAATTTATTCTCTTTTCAATGTGTTAGTACATAAAGCGAGTAAAGAGACTTAAAAAATCTAATAACACATAAAGTACTCACCCATATTCAAAAGTGAATACTAAAATATTAATATTAGGTTTTATTAGGACTCCCTTTTTTATTCCAAGGTATTGTTTTGTGAAATTATATTAAGCACACCCCTCTCTCCTTTCTCCTTGACAAGGCTTATGTAGCTCAGTCTGGTTTCAAACTTGTTATGTGGTAGAGGATGGTCTTGAGCTTTGGAGGAGGAGGCTGCTCTACTTCTCTAATGCTGGTACTGTTGTCATATGCACCACACCTAACCTGTGTGGTGCTAGGTTTTGAAGCCAAGGTCTTGTTCATTTTAGGCAAATATTTCAATAATCATGACCTATATCCTCATGCCTGGGCTTTCTGTTTTCCAATGTATTTAGTTAGCAATGTTCTCAAAAAGGTAACTCTGTTTTAAAAACTGAATCTGAAGGACCTGGTCACGCCATCTCCCCAAGGTTGCTGTGCTCATGAGGTAGGATTTTAACCTGTGCAATCCTGGGACCACTGATGAGTCCCAAGAGACCAAGACAATGACACTGAAATAGACACTCAGCTACTTGCTGTTCTACAAGCCAAGG
Organism: Peromyscus attwateri; assembly: GCA_902168425.1. Classification (NCBI taxonomy): domain Eukaryota; kingdom Metazoa; phylum Chordata; class Mammalia; order Rodentia; family Cricetidae; genus Peromyscus; species Peromyscus attwateri. Next base: position 48,426 of record CABHPP010000962.1, read on the forward strand.
CTGAAGCTCTTGCCAAATATGACACTCAATTGACTCAAAAGTCATTTTCCCTCCTAATCCATCGATTACATCGCCTTCACCTTGAAGCCTTTGGATCCTTCACACTCAAGTGCTTTCTCTCTTTTCCCAACTCTTGCGGATCTTGTGTAGGAACTTACTTGACTGCAGTCATCCCGTTTCCTTCCAAATATCTCAGTTCAATGTCATGCATGGCCGTTTACTTTTGTATGTGTCCTTCTGTTGACTCCAGGTCAGCTATAGTGTACTTGAGGACATGCGCGGGTGGGTATTGCTTTCTTTAGATGCCGGACAGCTCTCAGCTTAGAGTGCCCAGGGGATGTATAAAGTACACACTGTGAAGGAATAAATGAATGCCCCAGTTCCACCTTGGCTGAGTGTCCGGATGAGCAATAGTTATTTCACACTGTAGGAAGGAAGTCTTTGTGCTGGAGAGATATCGCCAGTGGGTGCTCATAACTTAGCCTTGTTTAGAACTGAACCGCCTATGATAGGTTCACTTTATTTGATCTATTACATGGAAAATGCACAGATCAGCCTGGTGGGTGACGGCCTCATTTGTGCGTAAATTCTGTTTCAGAGATCTCCTGATTAAGAACTGGGGCATGGTGGCACGCACCTTTAATCCCGACACTTGGGAGGCAGAGGCAGGCGGATCTCTGTGAGTCTGAGGCCTGCCTGGGCTACAGAGTGAGTTCCAGGACAGGCTTCAAAGCTACACAGAGAAACCCTGTCTCAAAAAACCAAAAAAAAAAATAAAACAAAAAGGAAAGAAAGAAAAAATGATGAGGCATGCACAGGAGGATAAGAAGTTCAAGGTCATCCTCTGCTAGATAACAAGCTTGAGGCAAGCCTGGGGTACATGAGACCCTGTCTCAAATAAACAAACAAATCACAAACAAAAATAAAACAATAAAAGAACACATTCATGGGTTTAAATGTCCCCAGTAAATGATACAAATGGAAGTGACAGAGCTAGGATTAGGATTTACACGGTGCTGCTCCAAAGGTCTAGATTGGAATTTCTGTCCTCTATAATATCCTCACGATTATGAACCAAATCAGAGCATTAGCCTGATGTCACAGGCAGTACTCTGGCACTCTGTTAATGGTTAAACACTCATTTTCTGGAATGCCACAAACAACTCCTTGCTGCAAGCTGCAGGAAAATGTAATGGAATCAAGCTACTATAACAAAAGCTACTACTTAGAAAGGTCAAAGACTTTTCTGAAGGTCAAGTCACGGCTTAAGAAGTCTTGGTGATATTTTAGATTTTGTATATATATATATATATATATATATATATATATATATATATATATATATTAGCTGGTTCCTACAATGGTTTTCTTGTATGCTATGTGTGCTTCCAAGAACTCCTAACAGTGTGTATATCTAAAATACTTATCAAGCATCCAAGGTCAAATGATTTCTTGAACTAAGGTAACACCCTTATGGACACAATACCTGTCTCCTAGTTCAGGTGGATAGCTTTATTTCTTGTGCAATTTTAGCTGAGACCTTCCTTTCTTATACAGCCTTACTAACATTATAGACTCCTAACATTTTTATCTAACCACTTCTAGGAATGTAGATTGAGCACACAAAATCCCTTTTTGATATACAAACCAATCATTAGCTCTCAGCTGACCTCCTCCTTTACCATGCCCCTTTGGGGTTGTAAAAGATAGCCTGAAGGTCACTGTCTGAGGAAAATTCTTACCTGTCTTTATGACCCCGTAAGAATTCCAGCCTGGTAACCTTGCTCTGCCAGAGCTATTGCTTAAGTTTATAACTGAATACCTCAGAGACTTGGGGAGAACTAAGAGATATGAGGAGACTGAGGGAAGGATTTAGAGGAGAGAACTTGAGGATGAAATGGAAGATGAGGAACAGCCAGATGGGGAAGAACGAGATGAGAAAGACCAAGATGGGGCAGAACTAAGATGGGAGATTTAAGATAGACCACAGAGGGGATAAATGTAGAGAGAAATCAAGCAAGAAAGAAGCTAGGCATGAGAGCAGAATAGAAGCTGTATATAGAGAGAACTGATTCAGAAGAATAAAGTGTATGGACTAAGGAGTTTTGTGTACGTAGATTCATTTCCTATCATCAAAGATCAGCTGTTTGTAGATTCTTTCCAGATCCTGGGAGGGGACTATCAAGGGGCTGATCCTCCATAGTCACCAGTAACTCTTAGAGGAAGAGTAGGTATAGTCTCTAACAGAAGTTCTGAAAGAATCCAAGTATCCTTAGTGGGGTGCATGGGATGGTTCAGAGTCAGCCAGAAAAGGTAATGGGGTGATCCTATTGTGACCACCCAAAGCTGAGGAAAGCATACACTTCCCAGTAGTGTTCTCTTACCCATGAGTTCAGTCATCTGTGGTCAATCAACACCCAAAATTGAATGGAAAATTCTACAAACGTTTATAAGTCATAAATTGTGTACTGTTGAGTAGAGCGATTAATTCTCATCCTATCCAATCCAAAGGTGAACTATCTCTTTGTCCAGTATCTCCATACTTTATACACAACCTTCTTGTCAATCAATAGCTTTTTCATTTACCAGCTAGACTGTCATAATCACAGAGCATGTGTTTGGGTAGCACTTATTCTACTTAATGGTCCCAGAGCACAAAAAAGATGCTGTGACACTGAAAATTCTATTATGGCATCTTATAAGTGTTCTACTTTATTAGTAGATATTTTTGCTAACATCTCACTAAATTTCTAAATTTTAAACTATACCATAGCAAAGTAAACAAAGGCAAAAACACAGATAGGGTTTAGTGAGTACCCATGGTGTCAGTTACCTATTGGGAGTCTTTGAATGTGCTCTAATAATTATGCAGAAGATACAAGTCTGAGTTGGGCTCACCTCAACATGGCTATGTAGCCCAAAACCTCTATGAGGGAAAAGCAGTAAGCAACTTTGATAACTGACAGTTCTGAAAAAGGATGAGGTTAATGCTAGGACAGGTAGGTATAGACATCTACTACAGTTAGTGATGCTGACTGAAATGTGGGCAAGCAGGTGTGGTTGACAGAGCAAAGGGACATACAGAACAATGCAGAAGCTGTACATGAATGCAAAAAAAAAAAAAAAAAAAAAGCAGGGACCAAAAGAAGTGAGAGCTAGTTTGTAACAACAGTTCTCAGAGGGAGACTCCAATCACTGTGCTTTTGGTGGGTGTGTCACGACTGGAATTCAAAACTGAGTCATTAACAGAGTTTCAAGACGGCAGAACAGAACAACTCCAGGGTGGCAACATCTGCATGGGCTTGGAGCCAGGGTGGTCCCCTGTTCTTACGGGCAACATCTAGGCATCTCTGCTTAGCTGGTTGGTTTTTCTAAGATTTTCAGTGACAGGTGAAAAAATCCCATGGTTGGTAAACTAGAGAAATTTAGAAAATCAATTGTGTGGAATAGGATAATGTTGAGACACTTGGGGACAAATAGTTGATGCTGCTAAGAGAATTAGGCATGGCTCTGTGACATGAAGAGACCTCAGATGCAAGTGAAGTTGAGCCCAAGCTAGAAAGGCAACACCCAAAACGTGGATAAAAACTTCTTCTCTCTTAAGACCTGCCAGGACCATGTGAGCCATACATACATTTTGACTTATGTGCTGAAAAAATGATTAAAAAAAAAACAAAACACTTGAAGTTCAGGAAGATAATTACTGGAGAGATGATAATGACAGAAGTGGGACTTCTGGTGGAATTTAGGGAAGATTGACAGCTGTTGATGGGCATCATCATTTTAAATCATTGTGGAGAATGTGGGAGTTCACTGCCCTTCCCTACAGCAGATTTGACAGGAAGAAATGGGCTGAAGCTTCAGCGAGGGGTACACTAGTTAGTGATGCTCAAGGCAGAACTGGGAAGCCAAAGCCTGGACAAGGAGTACTCAAGTCTCTGACCTTGTAATCTCTCCATGACAGGACAGAAAATCACTGGCTCTGAACTGTCCTTAAGCCAGGGATGACGTTTAGGGAAGGAGTAGAAAACAGAGAGCAAGCGTCTTTCTTCAGACGTTTGGAGGTTCTGAAACTGAGTGCAGGGGAGAAGGAAAGTCAAATCCCATCATTAAAAACAGCGAAACCCACCCTATTCCAGGTCCCCAGCCAGTGAGAAGCTCCCCTCATGCAGGAGGCCGAGCCACTACTTCTGAAATCCAGGTGGTGACATGGGCCACATCGTCTGACTTCACCAGTTTCGGCTTCTCCATCCTACTTCAGTCCCCGGTGACCCCCAGGTGGGACCACTGCCTCGGTCTCTGAGGAGGCAGCTGCCCATTAAGCATCATCCTTTGAGCCGGGAGGAGCAGTTTCTATAACTGCCCCACCCAGAAACTCCACACAGCTTCCTCTGGCCTCAGAGGCTTTGGCTGGTCTGCCCAGAGTCTGTGGTGACCTAGCGTGGTACTCAGTCCTCCTACAAGGAGAGAAGGGACAGCTTTACTTCAAGCAACACCTACTGGTGAATCAATATCAGCCAACTTCCACACCATGTGGCAGCACCCCTAGATATTTTTTTGCTGCTCTTGAAGACACCTCAGCTTTTCTCAGTCCTGCTGGCCACTATGCCCTAATCTCCTTCAGTCATATCTTGAAGCTCAGAATCAGCAGAACCGGGACTGCACAGCGGACCTCAGCAGTGAAGTGCTTGCCCCTTTTGGTGGACAGACGGTTCTGCTTGCGAGGCAGGTGGTGCCACCAGACAAGATGTCATGGAAGCCTTACAACTTGTCCCCAAGGACAAGAAGTTCAGTGAAAGACAAAGGTTCACAAGCCTAACCAATAGAGGGCTGTGTGTAGTCATTTTGACATCGGGCCTGAGATCTTTAAGTTGAGTGAGAAAGGGGTTGTCACATTGGGAGAAACCTCTTGGCTCTCTGAAGTGACTCATATAAAGGAATCCTATTGGCTTTCTATTCTGTGGTCTTTGCTTCTATTATGAATCTTTTATTTCTTGAATTTAATTTACTCAGCAAATATGTACAGAATGGCCACTATGTTCTTACACAGCAGTGCCTTACACAACATGACAGCTAACTCTCATGTAGTTTAGACCTAGTGAGGGCAGACAGACTATAGACCAATACATAAGAATATAGCAGAGTGTAAGGGGCAACAAAAAAGCCAGAGGGATTATTTAGGCCACTGCTAGGGTGGGCAGAAGAGGTGAGTGAGAGATTTGGGGGACAGGCTCATTGAAGATGTAAATGAGGAAGTGAGCCAGTGATGTGAATGGCAAAAAAAAAAAAAAAAAAAAAAAGCCAGGCAATGACCAGGAGATTGGAGGAGTCCCATGCGGAAAAGCCCTACACTGGGAAGGTGCTTAGCATTTAGGAACATGCAGATGGTGAGGTCCTTGTGGATGGAGTGAGGCAGGAAGTGACCAAGGGAGGACTCTCAAAGCCAGGTCGCCAGAGGTCTGTCTGCTAGGGAGATAGCAAGTTCAAAGTGTTCATCCATCAGCCTTGCCTTCTCACGTGCAATATGAAGAAACAGAGTCTGGAGAGGTCGATGTCCTTGTGTCAGCCTGCTAGCCAGGGCAACAGCAACTGAGAACGTGATTTTGTTATACAGTCCCCGTCGGTGTTCACGAGGCTTCCCGACTGCTAAAAGTAAGTTGACTCTTGAATGTCTTTAAATATTTGAAGACTAGCTTTTAGAATGTGTCACACTCATACTGTCTTTTCTACTTCTGTTGTGCAACTTGAAAACCACGGAGGCAAAGTCAATCTTGTAGATTTTTGTTTTCTCTAGAGAAAGGTTGTTTGAGTATTTGCTTCTGATTTAACATTATTATTATTATTATTATTATTATTATTATTATTACTATTTAAAAGAAAACATTTCTTATCAGCACCTCTGTTCTGGAACCATAACCACTAAGAAGGCTGCCTTTATGGCTTGAAGATTAGGCTTGGACAGGACCTTGGGAAATCGATACCTAGTGAGCAGCATTTTGTATCTTCTCACTCTATTCCAGGAGAGCACACAGGGGTATGAGGTGAGGTGTTAGGGTAATCAGGCACAGTGACCAGCATGCAGCCTGAGATACAGAACTGAGTGGGTCTGTATTCTATTTAGCTCTCCAACTAGAAAACTGTTTGATCTGTTTCCTGAGTTCTTATAAAACGTGGTGGCAATGATATCACCCTCCTAAGGAATTAAATTGATTTCTGCAAATGCATTTAAACCAATGCTTGTTATGTAATAAACTCCATGGAAAGGTTTTTACATATTTTCCAAAAGACTTATTAAAAATGTGAATTATCTTTTTCATCCACCCCATTATAGACATTTAGACACCATCTTTTCATTGTGTCAGCACTGAATGTTTGGTTTGGCTATTTAAATTACAGACTAAACACAAGCTCTTTATTCTGGATTAGGTCGCATCCACACTACAGGACATATGGTATGGCTTCTACTATATGGAAGGAGACTGCATGCCACTGTACACACAAACATTCAGAAACAGAAATTTGCATTGTGTGTACACACAGGGCACATGTGTGTATACATTTCTTGGTTTTTAAAATAGAAATGACTATGGGAGCAATAGCTTTCACATTCTCCTTTCGGCTGAAAAGAGGGCTTCATTGAAAAGGATGCATGGAAGGAGATGAATTTGGGAAGAGCTGAGATCTTTGGATGCAAACGATTTGATGAACACAAACCCACAGCAAGAGACACGCTGGTAAAATGGGGGCTTGTGATCACGGTCACGGCTGTGGCTCTCATTCAAGGTTTACTGCTCAAAACTCTCACCAGCGTGATGAAGTGGCAAGTGTGGCTTGTGGTTACCCTAGACTTCACGGCACTCCCTTTAAGCTGCCCCATAAGTCAGTTGATTGACTGGCTGACCCTGACAGACTTTCTGTTATCTATTTTCTGTGCTCTGTCTCTGAGGGAGAATTCTTGTGACCAGGAGATTCCAAACAGACAGTATGACAGTGTAAATGAGACAGCGGACATCATTCATAATGATTTTTCTGTGCCAATTTCCCTGGACAGGCAGAAAGAGTTGATGTTTACACAGTGCCCAGCGCACAAAGGGAAGTTGGGTAATGGCTTATAGCTGCTGTGCCTAGTCTGGGAGTGCTGAGGGATGAGAGGACCCAGGTTGGACAGAAGGTCTGTGATCTTCAAAGGTAGTAAAAGCTAGCTTAAGAGAAGGGAAAATGAACACAGTGGACCATCTTGATCTAGGCCTGGTTATACTGTTGGACTCCTAGTACTTTGGCCAGAACTTGTATCCGGACTCATCTGACTGTATAGAAGGGTGGGAACTGGGTTTGGCTGTGTGTCCTAGAGGAAAGGAAACATGCTTACTTTACAATCAGCTCAGAGAGTCTACGGCCAAGGGTGCTATCCAGAGATGGCCAAATTGGAACTAGGGCTTACATTGCTTAACCTATAGCACAGTTTTCTCCATACCAAATTACATTGCAATAACTATTTTATGTCTTATACCTTTAAAAACCGTAGCCCACAGAAGTTGTCACAAAGGAAACCAAGAAGAAGCGGCTGATCCCCGTTCTTAGAAAAGACAGCAAGTAAAAGCGTCAACTATGCTCAGGGCAAGCAACACGGAGCAACGCCAGTCACAAGGACTTGAAAGGAAGATATTGCAGCTGCTGGCCTGCAGGGCCATGTTTTTGAAGTGGGCCTTGTTCTGTAGAATGATGTAGTTGCATTTAGAAAACTCGAGCCAATTACTAAAGGTGTTCAAGGCAAAAACTACCTAATTTACCATAGCACAGATGTGCTCTGTGGTAAACAATGAGTGGCCGTGGTTCCAGGGTTGAAGTTCATGTCGATGCTGGAATAAGTGACAGTTATTTGTTTCATCTCTTCATGTGTGTGTGTGTGTGTGTGTGTGTGTGTGTGTGTGCACATGCGTGCATGAGTGCGTGTGTGCACACACACACATTTATATATGTTCTTGTATGTTTACATGTGGATGGGCATACATCTGTCTGTGGAAGCCAGAGGTCAATGTCAGGGTCTTCCTCCATTGCCATCCACTTTATTTTTCTGAGACAGGATTGCTCACTGATCCTGGAGCTCACCAATTGTCTAAACCAGTTGGCCAGTGTGTTCTAGGGACCCACCTGTCTCCATTCTCCCTATCCTGGGGTTACAGATGCATGTCACAGCACTTGACTTTTCTGTGGTTACTAGGGATCTGAACTCTAAGTCTTTGTGTTCGTGTGACAGGCACATCACTGACTGAGTCATTTCCTCAACCCTATCAGGGTTGGTTTTTATTGAAGAAAGCAACGACCATAGTGGAATTGCCTCTTCTACTCACCAGGAAAGAAGAAGATGGAAATCATGACCCAAGATGTTGAGACAAAGACCTGGGGAGAAGCCGTCAATGAACTGAGGGGAGACAATACAGAGGGAAGGCTGCTGATGTGGTTATTCATCCTAGGACATGTTGGCTGTAAAAATGAAAGCGCTGAAGAAGCTCAGGTCCAAGTGAGGAACCAGGTAAAAGGCTTTCCGGAAGCTGCAGCCAGCACTGGGGAAATTGCTGATGCCACAGTGGAACAGGCTGATGGGAAGAGCTGGGAAGCTGAGACTCTGTAAACACTCAGACCTAGGGAGTTGAAGAATGAAAAGTCTTACTTAGGGGGAGCACAGTCTGCTAACTACGGTGCTAGTCTACCTCGTCAGTTCTGCTACAGAAAAGCTTGGCGCGATCTACTCAGGAATCTGGCTCAGTCTTACCCCTCCAAATGACAGAGTACTCCTGCTGTACCGTGCACTCCAAAAAATCAGCTTTCAACTCTCCAGCCTTGCCTTTTATTGGAGGTTTTTTACTTCTCTGTGCCCTTTCCCACTTGGCTGCTTCCTGGAGAACAGGGAGAGAGGGGAGGGCTATTGCAGGGTTCACTGCAAACACCTGCCTCTCAGTTTTACCTCAGTGTTTGATTCAGATGTTTTCACTTCCTCCCCTCCTTCCATTTGGCCCTTTGGTCTCTGTCCCTGGAGCTGACTTTCATCATCCAATTAGAAACAACACCTTCTTCTTGCTACCATTTCTCTGGGAACCATAGGGAGTAAACCCTAAGCCCCTTGCATTCCCCACAGGGCCAGCAGTGCTTCAAAGGCGTGTGTTGGCGGCACCACCCCACGGCTGGGCTTCCTTTCTGTTTGAACAGCTTCCATTGCTCACTGCTGATCAGTAACTCAATGATTCATTAAACACACAAACAATGAGCGAATCTGTTCCATTAGCGAGGCCACCTGTTGATCGCAGACATTCTCAGCTGAACCCACTGGACGCGAACAACAGAATGCCTACATCACTCGAGTGCCCTGTCCACACTTGATAGCGTGTTGGAGCAGGAAAGCAGAGTCCAGGCTGTGCGACGGCTTTTCTGCTTTTCCTTTCATCTGGTGGCAGGGCTGTGAGACAAGACCCGCAGCAAGCATGCTCAAGCTCTCTGCGACTGCAAAACTCTAGGAGCTTGGCTGATGGTGCCTCCTTAGTCTAATAGAATTAGAGGTGGGGAGGAGAAGGAGAGTCTGCGCCTCTTTCTTGCTGTTGCAAAGGCAAGAGAATTGACCAAGTTTTAAATACATGCACACAAGCACACACGTATGCACACCTAAGTACACATTGTGGCGGTGGTTGGGTGGGGAGTATGATGGGTGAGCAAAACTGTAAAAGAAGCCACATCAATTGCAATGCTGTCTTCTCTGTCCTTGAAATAACAGAGTCTCTTTGCTGTTTGTAGCCTCTAGTTACTACATCGGCTCTGGGCCTTTCCGCATGGGTTTCTGAAATGTTCGCATGGTTTCTGTACATTGGGATTGCTAAAAAATCATATAAAGCTGAGTTAAACTTCGGATGTTGGTATCACGGCCAGCAAAACTTAATATTTTATTTTTAAAATAGCATTTTTCTGTGCTCTCACATGTCACGTCTCTGACTGTTAGCATCAAGAGAACCTTTACAGTCTTTTTGGACCCTGAAGGCTGTACTATGTCAGGGCTGGCTGGCCAGGCAATCTTTCCCAGTGAATATTACATTGCCTCTGTAGGGTGAATTCATCACAGTGCTTAAATAGTCACTTCGTCATTGTCAGGCTGAAGTTTCCCTAGAGTGACAGACTATTTAAAAATATTCGACGATGGGCCTGTGAGGTAACTCAGTGACTAAAAGAAGTTGCCATCAAGCCTGAGGACCTGAGTTCAATCCTTGGGACCCACATGATGGAAGAGGAGCAGGAACTCCTGAGACTCCCACAAGTTGCTGCCTGACCTCCACACAAACCTTGTGTCAACACACAAATGAATAATAAACATAATAACTAAAATTGGCGTTGAAGATCAGTCATAATTTTATGATGGATTTATTCCAAAGAACAGTCAAAGGGCATTGTGGTTCATGGGTACTTATAAGAAAACAGAAGGTGAAACACTAAAAAGAAATGATATTTCAAAGAAAATCCCAGTTCCTGTTAATCTTCTAAAATGCATTTGAAAAATCCTGAGTTTTTCATTCCTTGAAAGAGAACTGTTCCTACTTTTGGGGTTTGCTTTCATTTCTGTGGTACCGGACATGACAGAACGCCAAGTGAGTTCAGTGTGTGCCTCTTTCAAGAATGTTACTTAGCCTTAGAAGCTGGGCTTTGAGGTTCGTGCATTCAGAACAGGCCAGGTAAACAGGTGGAGGCAGGCCGACCTTATTATTCGAACCTTCTGAGCAGGTGTGGGCAAATTGCCCTCATCCAATGCATTAAGCCCACAGACATTTTCAAAGGGATTTCTGCAACCCTGGTCCTTTGACAACTACCACTATGATTTGATTGCCAAGTGCAGGTGGGCTGTGCAGCCTCCTGGTTTTACAAGTCAAAGCCATCCTTGGGTTCTTCTGCACATAAAAAAAATGAATGGCACAAGACATGACTTTTTTAAGACAGGGAAAGGAAAAAAAACCACATAAATGAACAATTGATAGAAAGGTAGTGGCCACCTTTCCATTCATGTGATATGCTGGCACTAGCCACAGAACTTTCCAACATGGAGCTCATGTTAGGAGCTACAGTGTCCAGTGTGGTAATCATTAGCTACATGTGGCTAGTGACTAGTATCACTGGGAAATAAATTTTAGTTTAGTTTATCAAAATGTAAACAAGATTTTTATTTAGTGATCTTCACTACAATATTCCTAGTACCTAGATTGGATTCCTACCTTCTTTTTAAGTTATGTACATTTGTGAGTGAGTGAATGTGTGTGGGGGGGGGTAGGCAAGAGGCAGAGACAGGGTATCCTCCTTTATTGAGTTAATCACTTCTCATTGGGCTTCAGCACAAATTTCAGAACAAGGGTGTCTTAAGGCAGAATGCAAATGTTCAGAATGACATTCCAAGGGATACTAGGAAAGTAGTGTGTAGGGGCAGAGATCAGGAAAGGGAGGAAGTGTGGTCATAGGCAAGGTGATTCAGGAGGTTCTTTGTGCCCAAACACAGACAAACTTATGAACTCAGTAAATCAAGTATTACAGTTGTGCCAGCATGAATGAGTTGGGCATAGTCTCACCTTCAATAGGCATTGGATAAGGGTTGCCCTGAGAGTCTGGAGGAGACACTGGTCTCACCATTTATAAAGACTCTTTAGACTCCTAGAAAGAATGCGGGTGCTGGTTGTGCAGCAAGGATTGTTGATGGGGTGGGACAGGCATCACAGAACTGCTGGAGAGGACTCAGGGATCTGGCCAGAACGCATGCATTAGTATTTGATAGTATTCATGATGGGGAAAGTGTTAGGCTTGAGTCTGCCTGGACGAACCTTTTCCTAAAGTGGCTTTAGAATGGTTTTCCTCTGTGAAATGTAGAAAATACCTTTTAACTCACATTGTAGGTAAAAGTGGGATAATGTATAAGAAGTCATTAGCATAGTAGTAGATATCTAGTAAAAAGTTAAAATGTGTAGCTATTGTTTTATCACGCCATGTGATTATGTACTGTAACTTCTCCATTGGCCCTGAGGTTCTCCAGGGCAGCAACATATTCCATTTGTCTTTAAATCGAAAACACCTAAGCCCAAGTCTCACACTGAGTAATGTCCAGTCAATGTTTCTCAGTTTCTTAAGTCAACCAATGGTCCTACACTTTGCACCTCCTCTCTTCTCTCTCATCTCTGATAATGTCTTGTAGTGAAATGCTCTCTATTTGTGTCTATTTGCCTATGAGGTTCTAAAGTAGGGTTTCTCTCTCTCTCTCTCTCTCTCTCTCTCTCTCTCTCTCTCTC
>CABHPP010000963.1:8817-83553 GCA_902168425.1 Peromyscus attwateri
GAGAGAGAGAGAGAGAGAGAGAGAAACAGACAGACAGACAGACAGAGGGGACTGAGAGGACAGAGGAGAACGAGCAGCCAATGCAAGAGTGTGAGGGGTGGAGCCGAGCTCACACTGTAACATCTCACTTTTGAAGTGGCCATTTTGCTCTTGTGGGAGCTCCAGTTAATCTCTTCTTGAGGGCAGAGATCACACGATCTATTAGCCTTTTAATAACATTTATTTTTAATTGGTACTTGACAGTTATACATATTTATGGGGTATGATGTGACACTTCACTATATGGAGATGACATGTAATGACCAGATGAAGGTGATTGGCCTGTCTTCTCAGACATACATCATTTCTTTGTGCTGAGAATGATTCACATTCTCTCAATTGCTTATGCTGATTCAATTAATTGTTGTCAACCATATTTTCCATCTTGAAATGAAGCTCCCTTACTTTGTCCTCAAGAGGATGCTGAAATTCAGCACAGCACTGATTTCTCATCAATCCCTCCCTTAATGATGAGAGCCCTTGACATCATTTTTCAAGGGCAGGGAGCAGATTTTGTAATTTTCCATTCTAGGAAAGGTGGATGGAAAGAAAATGATCTTAGTCAAACTCTGGAAATTATTTTCTTTCTTCTTCTTTTTTTTTTTTTTAGTTTTTTAATACTATTATTAAGAGATTTTCTATTCTTTTTACATACCAACCACAGATACCCTTCTCCTCCCTCCTCCTACTTCTCCAGCCTCCCCCCTCAACCTACCTCATTCCCACCTCCTCCAAGGCAAGGTCTCCCATGGGGGAGTCAGCAGATCCTGGTACATTCAGTTGAGGCGGGTCCAAGCCCCTCCTCCCTGCACCAAGGCTGCGCAAAGTGTCCCACCATAGGCACTAGGCTCCAAAAAGCCAGCTCATGCACCAGGGACCGGTCCGATTCCACTGCCTGGGCGCCCACTAAACAGTTCAAGCTAAACAACCCATTCGCCTATCCAGAGGGCCTAGTCCAGTACCATGGGGGCTCCTCAGCTACTGGTCCACAGTTCATGCATTTCCACTAGTTTGGCTGGTTGTCTCTGTACATTTTCCCACCATGATCTTCATGTCTCTTGCTCATAGAATCCCTCCTCTCTCTCATCGATTGGACTCCTGGAGCTCAGCCTGGCACCTGGCCATGGATCTCTGCATCTGCTTCTATCAGTCACTGGATGAGGGCTCTATGATGACAGTTAGGGCAGTCACCCATCTGATCACTGGATTAGGCTGGTTCAGGCACCCTCTTGACTATTTCCAGTAGTCTAAGGTGGGGTCATCCTTGTGGATTCCTGGGAACTTCCCTAGCACCCTGTTTCTCCCTATTTCCATGATGTCCTCACTTATCATATGTAGCTGAAGTTTTCCTGTCTCCCACCTGGCCCATGGTCAGGACAAATCTCTCTCACTCGCCAGTCCTGCAGCCACTTATAAATCACTCAAAAGCTTATATTAATTAAAACTGCTTAACCATTAGCTCAGGCTAACTATTGACTAGCTCTTACCCTTAAATTAACCCATAATTCTTATTTATGTTTAGCCACGTGGTTTAGTACCTTTTTTCAGTTCTGCCTTCACATCTTGCTTCCTCTGTGTCTGGCTGGTGACTCCTGACTCTTCCCAGAATTCTCCTCTCGGTTTATCCTGTCTATACTATACTTCCTACCTGGCTACTGGCCAATCAGCGTTTTATTTATCAACCAATGGGAACAACACATTCACAGCATGCAGAGCACCATCATTCATCAATCATGGTATCTCTTTCCTTGCTCTCCCACTCTGTCTCTCTCCCAGCTCGAACCTCCCATTCCTCTATGTTCTCATCCCCTATCCCTTGCCCTCCATTACCACCCCCCAGTCCCAGTTTGCTCATGTAGATTTCATGTATTTCTCCTTCGCTGGGCAATCCATGCATCCTTCCTAGGGTCCTCCATGTTAGCTAGACTTCTTGGAGCTGTGGGTTGCAGTCTGGTTATCCTTTGCTTTACATCTAGTATCCACTTATGAGTGAGTACATACCATGTTTGTCCTTCTGAGTCTAGGTTACCTCATTCAGGATGATATTGGAAATTATTTTCTTATTGCACGGTCCTTCCGTGGCAATCTGGCTTCTGATTTTATACCCCCAAGTGACTGGCAGCAAAGGCATTTGATCTCTAGTTGCCCTTCTTGTTAGAATCCTGAAAGCTGTCTCCTTTTTAGGAAGTGATTTACGGAGCAGCAAGTATATGATGATTTCAACAAGAATTCAAGTCCTAAAGACTGTAGATATTTTGTTGTCATTCTCTTCCCTTGGCATAGCATATAAATTATCCTGTGAAAATAAATTGGGCCTAACCTGAGCTTCCTGTACCACGCTGTCAAGTGCCGGTAGTCAAGTGACTGTCTCTGAGTTTAAAGGACTCACTGTGGCATTGCACATGATAGGAAGTGCTCCTCTAGTATCACTAGGCCTCTTTCATCAGTGAGTCCAGGGGAGTCTCTCAGCCAGAGGTTTCACCAACCTGAAACCCAGCCTCAATGCCATTTTTTAAATTTTATGATGGAGAACTGAGGGCACATTAAACAAATATTTATGGCTACATTTGTGTTTGCAACGTTCCTCCAACCAATGTTATCTAGCCATCAATTAAAAAAAAATCAACCGATGCTATATAAATACTTACAAACAGTTCATTGATTTTTTTTCTCTGTTGGAGGAAATAGAGCTTAATGTTAATTAACAAAGGGATATTTGTTGCCTTTGCAGGATTCTAGGTGGAAAGTTCCATGCCTCCAATTTCAGTATTAGAAATATGAGGTGAGACAAATTAACAGTTGACAACATTCACAGGGCTTCAGAATAATTTGGGATAATCACAAATAATACAGAAGCTGTATACGGTGCCACATGCCAGCAATCCCAGAACTTGGGAGGTGAGGGGGGCCAATTGTGAGGTGAAGGCCAGTCTGGTCTACATAGCAAGACCCTGTCAAAACAAAATAATATATATTATATATGAGAATTCTGCCCTGCTAGAGATTTCTGAAGCAGTATGGAAGGATAGAACCCAGAAATCTGTATTTTCATAAAACCTTTTTAGTAACTATTGAATTTCACTGTTGGAGAGTCACACAGAAATGTAAGGGTTGCCTAGAAATAGGCTTGTATTTAGG
This sequence comes from Peromyscus attwateri, assembly GCA_902168425.1. Lineage (NCBI taxonomy): Eukaryota > Metazoa > Chordata > Mammalia > Rodentia > Cricetidae > Peromyscus > Peromyscus attwateri. The sequence goes on from CABHPP010000963.1 coordinate 11,995, forward strand.
ACTCTCGATTCTAAGAAAAAGTTAGAACTCAACCAAGCATGAACAAAACAATATTTACTCGATTACAAAGCTGGGAGGATTAGAGTGAAGGAAGCCAGAGAGTTCTTCAGGATGGCATTGTGGGCTTGCTGTCCCTCCCTCCCCCCTTCCTTCCTCCTCCCCTTCCTCCCTCCTTCCTTTCCTCCCTCCTTCCCCCCTCCCTTCCTTAATTCTCCCACAGAAACCTTTTCTGTGGTGGGGAAGGTGGCTCCTGATAGCAGTAAGCTCTCATTTTATTGCCCATGTTTCAAAATGAAAAGACATCAGACCTCTGCCCTTCCAGCCTCCTTCACCAAAGAACATGAGTGGACTCTGGAACTGCGTACTTTCCGTATACACCTCTTGACCAATTGTGAAAAGGATGGTCATGTGATTACTCAGACATCGAACAGGCTTGGTGGTTAACAGTTCCACCAGTCATGGTTTTCTAGTGGAAACAAGGGTGGTTTTCCAGTGGAAACAAAGTTTCCTGAGGTGATTAAAACAGATAACCTCCTACAAGTTTCACCTCTCTGATGGTAGCCTAAATACCTTGGCGGTATAATGATTTATTTTGGGATATTCTTAGTACTAAGCATTTATTAAAACCATGTACACCTTTTAGGGTCACCAAGTTTCAAGTAAGGACATTTTTGTTTGAGTTACAGTGTGTAGACTGAATACAGCATATACCTGCTACAATTTAAGTATGTATCTTCTGACACCTATTTCTCACCCCTGATCTTCACAGGTGTGGTAGGCAGCCTTCTAAAATGTCTCTTTACAGTTTCTCCTGTGCTTGGTTCTTATGCCCTGGAGTAATCCTATTGATTACTAATATGGGATGTACCTAATGCCTGAACTCTCAGGGGTAGAGTATGCCTAAAGTTATGGAACATCACTTCCAAGACTGGGTTATAAAAGACTGTGACTTTTTTTGGCACTTTTTCTCTTGCTCTTTGACTTGTGTGGGGTTTTTTTTGGTTGTTGTTGATATGCTTTTTACTTGTATGTGTGTGTATTAGTCAGGGTTCTCTAGAGTCACAGAAATTATGGAATGAGTCTCTCACTCTCTCTCCATATATATATGTATAGACATATATATGTACATATACATGGGAATTTATTGGAATAACTTACAGGCTGCAGTCTAATAATGGCTAGCTGTGAATGGAAAGTCCAAGAATCTAGTAGTTGCTTAGTGCCACTAAGCTGGATGTCTCACAGCTCATGAATGCTTCCTTCTTCCATTGTCATATAGGCTTCCAGCAGAAGGCATGGCCCAATTTAAGGGCGTACTTCCGGCCTCAAGATCTGGATTAAAGGTGTGTGCCTTCCTGGTTCCAGATCCGGATCAAAAGACTGTGTCTTCCAGCCTCAAGATCTGGAATAAAGAGGCATGCGTCTTCCTGCTTCAAGATCTGGACCACAAGTGTGCCCTCCATTTCTGGATTGTAGTTCATTCCAGATAGAGTCAAATGACAACCAAGAACAGCCATCACAGTGTGTGTGTGTGTGTGTGTGTGTGTGTGTGTGTGTGTGTGTGTATACACGCGCGCGCGCGCGCGCACACCACAGAGTGAGCCTGTAGGTCAGAAGACAAGTTGGAGGAATCAGTTCCCTCCTTCATCAAATGGGTCCCAGGGATTGGACTCAGGTGGTCAGGTTTGTTGGGAAACACCTGTACCCACTGACAAGCTATTGTCAGCTTCTTTGGATGACATATAGCATGTGTTAGGGAGGACTGAGAAGAACTCTGCACAGCCTTTGGCCAATAGTCAGCAAGGAACTGAATCTGGTCAAGAATCATGTGAATGAACTTGGAAGCCCATCTCTTCTCAGGGAAGCCTTGAGATGATTACAGTCCTTATGTCCTCACTGCAGTCTATTGGTGACCCTCAGTAGGAACATTTAATTCATAAGCCAACAAAACCATGAAGTAGTAATTTCCTTGTTTTAAGTTGCTTTTTATTTTATGGAAGTTTGTTAATGTAGGAATATTAACTAATTCAATCTTATATTTTGGTGAAATTTTATGAAGTATTTGCACATGATGGGACACACTAGTCATTGTAACCATGGTTCTGGTTACCTGGTGATAAAGACTGAGATTTTGCATTGTCTGGTGAGTCTTGTTTGTTATGTTAGACGTGGATTTCTGTGCTTTGTGTTCTGTATTTTCTAAGTTATGATGCTTTTAACTGCATATGCTAATTGAGTTAGGGCTAGGGTAAGGTAGTTAAGATACTCGAGAACAAAATAAAAAGCCCCAAGATGCCTCACTTGGCTCACCCTGCTCTAGGGTCTACTTCCATTGACAGGTCTTGCTTTGGGTCTTGGTTCCATCTGTTCAATCTTAGATTATCTAGAAATTAAGGTTTGTCCTGTGCCCAAGATTAGGTAGCTAGCTGCCTAGTGTGTCTATGTCTTTGTGTGTGTTTATTTAAGTATAAATATTTTACCCACTGTTTGTCCTTTTCTTAGTGTCCCCTAATCATGAATGAAAAGTTGATCTACTGGGCTATGGCTGTGCATTGTTGGCAGATAGGTATTTTGAACTGTTTGTATTCTCTTCAAAATTCTTAGGCTAAAATCGTAACTGGCCGTGGGATGAATCAGGAAACTTGGTCTTTGGGCAGATGTAGACGAATTTCTAAGTGGTCTTATAAAATTAAAAAACACGGAGCCAAATATAGGGGTGAACGCCTTAGAGATCAGAGAAATAGCAATAGCTATCAACCTTACCTCACCAGCTCTGCATCTCCAAAAAGTGAGCCACTTCCTGTCTACCCAAGCCTTTATTGCCTTGCTATTCTGCCCTCTCATTGGCTCTTAGGCCAGCTACCTCACTTCCTTGTCACTGCCTGTTTGTACAGACCTCCAGGTCTCTATGGTTGGTACTGGGATTAAAGGCTTGTGTCATCACACTTGACTGTTCCCTAGTGTGTCCTTCAACACACAGAGACCCTGCCTGCCAAGTGATTGGATTGAGGGCATGTGCTACCCCTGCCTGACTTGTGTTAATGGCTTGCTATTTCCTCTGATCTCCAGGCAAACTTTATTTATTAACATACAAATAAAATATCGCCACATTTCAGCACAAATAAAATATCACCACAGGCAGATATGGCTTAGCCATGAGGAAGAGGTCAGCAGTCTACAGTGTGAAAGACTTGCTTCCGATTCTATCCTTTCTAGACCTTGATCATACTGGCACCTTAACCTTGACCTTCCTGTGTCTACAACTATGTGAAACAGATGTTTTTTTGGTTGTAAGTCCCGTTTATGATACTTGGCTGTTGCAGCCCTACACCAGAACAGTAGGGACTATAATTAAGTCTTTGCTTAAGTGTGTGTCCCGTTTTGTTCTTACTACCTTCATGGGTAAGCACATCCAGTTAGTCCGTCTTTGAAGGACTAACGGGGCCGCTAACTCTACCTGTCTTTCATCTTGGCTTGATGTGTTGCTCTCTTTAGACAAAACCTCTCTGCCTCTCTTCTTTCCCTTATAGGTTTTTGACTGGGTTGTTACATAACGCCAGAGTTTCCTCTGGAGACATGGCCATTTTAGGGTGAGGAGATGAGATGTTTCATTAGAGACTAAGCTAGGCTTTTTGACACAACTCTGTCAAACCTCAGCATGGAGGGTTATTGGGTGCTAGTTTGACTGTTAATATGGCGTTGATTTTCCAAATGATTAGTGTCCCTTGACTGTGTTTCTTTTAGTTTGAAAATGTATAGGAGAGGTGGGAATGAAGGAGCAGGTTTTGAATTTAGCATCAGCCTAATGTCATCCAAATCTCATTTCCTTTTCCCAGTAGTGCTGTTCTCTGTGGGACAGAGTGAGTGTAATCAGAGAGCCTGGAATTTGGAGGCAAAGTGCTGTGTGGGAAGACTGGCTTTTGTCTGATGTGCGGCAGCTGGCTTAAATTGTGGCAGCCAGCTGCAGCAGATGGTATTGCTGGAGTGCAGCTTGGCCTGGGTTTGGCATGAACAAAAGGTTCATTTTGAGGTCAGGACTGATTGGAGACTGCGGCTTGAAAAGGCAGGAGGGTGGTTCTGACAGCAGAGAGGTACTTTCGCAAATCAAGGAAGATGTCTTCCATTGATTGTGAACTTGCCGAGGCAGCTTCTGATGATGGTGGTAACATAGAACATAAGGCAAGGACTAAGTCTGGCTGGAGCCAGAGGAGACTGACCTCAAAATGTCAGGGCTTTGATGCTCGGGCACTTGAGGGATACATTTAGCTACTTGGCAGCGCTGCCCTGTCTCTTCCGTGCCTCATGTTCAGGGCTGTCTTCAAGAGGCAATGGATTGCTTGGCTCCCCAGGGACTGTCAGGCCCATTTGCAGTAGGAAACAAAACAGTGTGACATGGAGTGCTTGCTGTTTACTCGGATTTTTATTTTTAATGTGGCTCTTAGAGGGATGATTAGCCAAGGCCCCAGGGGTTGAAAGCAAGGTTATGGTGAGAAGCATTGGGTAGTTTTTTGCTTTCCTTTGGATTCGCTAAGAGTAAAAAGAAGTCAACAGTAACCTCTTGGGTTACAAACACTTAAACGTTTCTGTAGACTGAGGTTTTAAGGGAATTTAGTTAAGTGTAATTTTCTAAGTTGTACTTTCCAAGTATTTATCATGGAGCCACAGCTTACTGGTAAGATAGAAATCAAGAATAATTTCTCAAGGTGGTGAGATGGCTCCATGGGTAAAGGTGATTGCTGCCACACCCGACAACTTGAGTTTGACCCCTGCGACCCATGTGGTGGAAGGAGAGAATTGACTCCCACAAGTTGTCTTCTGACTTCCACACCTGGACATGCGAATACACACACACACACACACACACACACACACACACACATACACCAAATCATAGAGGAGGGGAGAGAAATGGGGGAGAGGGAGGAGAGAGAAAGAATAATTCTTCACCTTCTTTTTCTTTTCTCTTTTATCCTTTTTTTTCCCTCTGAGATAAGACTAAATCTCTATTGTGGTCCTACTATGGGAATTGTTGACTTGGGAAATATCACTGGGCATCATTTGGTTCTAAATTCTGAGGCCGTGGAAGTGGTGGTATTGATACTTATCTGTCTTCCTAATATTTTGAATCTGAGAAATGAGACACCGTAAAGGCTGGTGATAGGGTATATTTAAATCTGAGGATGCTGAAGGAACAGTAGTCATTTTAAGGGAGGGAGGGTAAAGCTGTAGCCGAAGGCAGTGGTACTGCGCCAGAACCCTGTGATTGCCCTCTGGATGACGGCAAGCAGAACAAGAGATCAGAAAGGAGACTGGCAGCTCTAATGTCAGTAAGATTATAGTTTTTCCACGGCAAAAATGAGGGTTGGAATAGTTAAGAAAATACAAATTTAGAGTTATTTTATTCTCATGGTGAACTCATCATTTTAAGATGTTGTAAAGTGAATCATAGCTTTTGGTTTTATTTTTTTGCTTTAAAGTTTTTTGATATTACTATAATTAATATTTATGCTTTCAGTAAGTGTTTAATGGAACATTTTTTACCTGTTAATGCCTTTATATTTTTATTTTATAAATCATTATAATTATTATTTCTTTGTATTTATTTATATTGAAAATATTTTTTTGCAACTTTTTAAAAATTAAAATATAACTACAGTGCTTCCCCCCTCCCTCAATGTCTTCTTACCCCCTCTTATGTTCTACTCTCCCTTCTCAAATTATTTTTTTTTTTTTTTTTTAATATTGTTACATATGTATAGAAATGTATAAATATTTAAGTACAACTCACTGAACCTGTCTAGTATTGCTCATATGTTTTGGGGGCTGACCACTTAGCATTGGATAACCTATGAAGACGCTCACCCCTGGAGAAGACCAGTTCTGTTCTCAGCAGTCTTTAATTGCCTGTAGGGGTGGAGCTCCTGAAGATTCCTCTTGCCACGTTAGCTTGTCTGTAGATGTTGTTTAGGCAGCCATATTGTTGAAGTTTCATGGGTAGAGCTTCTTTGTCATTTCCAGGAGACACAGTCTCAGAGCACACTTCCTAGGCCTCTGTCTATGATGTGCTTTCTGCTCCCTTTTCCATGATGTTCTCTGAGCTTTGGGTGTAGGGGTTGTGTCGTAATGTACCAGCTGCAGCTGGGTACCTCTCAGTCTGTTGTTCAATGCATCTTGACTAGTCTTAGCTTTCTGAAATGGTCTCCATCTGTTGCAAAGAGAAGCTGCTGCTTCTTCTGCTTCTGCTTCTTCTTCTTCTTCTTCTTCTTCTTCTTCTTCTTCTTCTTCTTCTTCCTCCTCCTCCTCCTCCTCCTCCTCCTCCTCCTCCTCCTCCTCCTCCTCTTCTTCTTTGGTTTTTCGAGACAGGGTTTCTCTGTGTAATAGCCCTGACTCTCCTGGATCTCACTCTGTAGATCAGGCTGGCTTCGAATTCATAGAGGTCTGCCTACCTCTGCCTCCTGAGTGCTGGGATTAAAGATATTCACTACCACCACCTGGCCAAGAAGCTTCTTTGAAGAGGGTTGAGAGCTATGTTTATCTGTGGGTTTAAGGATAAGGATTTAGAATGCAGTTAGAAATTATATTGATTTAGTAAAATAGCAGTAGTAGGTTCTTCTCTAAGATCCATAACCACATAATTTCCCTCCTGTTCACAGGGCCTTAAGTCCAATTAGACAGCTGTTGTTACTAACAAGATGTGAGTACCACTAGTGCCCCATTAGGAATATCTTGTGCATTTATTGGCCACTGTGGTGGTTCATACGTATCACAGCTGTGAGGACTATTGACTGTTGCCCTACCTTGGCAGCTTACATAGCAAATTATGGTATTAGGAGAGCTAGTCTTCAAGGAAGAGGCTTTTGGGTCAATCCTAGCTAGAGTCCTGTGTCTGAAGTGCATAGTGTCTCCTGTAGTTAGGACTTACTTTCAACCTCTAGGAGGCAATCATGGGCAACAGCAGTAAGCTATATTGTTTTGGGAGTCTCTTGGACTTCCCTGACTAACAGTTTGAAAAGGGGTTTCTCATGCCTAGTATGGGTTTTGTTAGATAGTCTGTGGTTCTTGGGGGGAGCATTGGCAGCCCAAGTATTTAAACTATGTACATGTGTTTATGTACACACTCGTATGTATTATATGTAATTTTAGATACATAGAAAGTAATGTGATTCCTTATGGCTTTTTCAAATATCCTTAGTGTTATTTGTCCTTCCTCCTTCTGGATTGACCTTCCTCCCCTATCCTCAATTAAAGCCACCTCTCATTTTTCCTGTTTCTCCCTTCATGTCATCTCTATTCTGCTATTTCCATGGAAGCACCCCTCCCTGTAGCTCCTTTTTACCTTCCTGGTTTCTGCATCATTCTAGGTCCAATGTATATATATATGTATATGTGTATATATATTTGTCTCTCTGGATCTTGGTTACCTTACTCAATATGATCTTTTCAGTTAAATCTTTTTTACCTGAAAATTGCATTCTTCTACTTGTGGCTATCCAATTTTCCCAGAATCATTTTTTATAAAAATGTTTTTGTTTGTTTTTTAAAGTTGGGCATTGATGGCACATTCCTTTAATCCCAGAGGCAGAGGCTGACAGATCTCTGTGAGCTTCAAGCCAGCCTGATCTACAAAGCAAGTTCCAGGACATCCAGGGCTGTTACATCGAGAAACAAACAAACAAACAAACAACAAATAAACAAACAAGTTGTTTTTTTCTCCAGTGTGCTTTTGACCTCTTTGTCTAATATCAGATGGCTGTAGTAAGCACTTTTAAACAGTGAGCTGCCTCGCCAGCCCCATGAATAAATCAAAACAATGACTTTAATAACATTTTGTGCCGGGTGTTGGTGGCGTACGCCTTTAATCCCAGCACTCGGGAGGCAGAGGCAGGTGGATCTCTATGAGTTCAAGGCCAGCCTGGAAAGGCGCAAAGCTACACAGAGAAACCCTGTCTCGAAAAACCAAAAAAAAAAAAAAAAAATAACATTTTGTATGCTTCATCTGCCTGTGTCCAGACACAATTCACCCCCTCCCACCACCTTGTTCTTTCATTACTAGGTGTTTCAAGATTGTAGGTTGTGTCCTTTAACCTGGTCATGTTTATACGTTTATTTCTTCGGAGAACCTAAAAATCAGGATCGTCAAAGTTAGAGGCCTCCTCACTGCATGGTTTTTTTTTTTTTTTTGTTTTGTTGTTGTTGTTGTTGTTGTTTTCTTTCTTCCTAAATAGGGTTTAAGGACCACAGGTTTAAGTTAATTCCTTATCTGTACCTGAGGGTACCATGGGTGTTTTTGTTTGTTTGCATATTTATACCGCAAGGATTAAGATCTTTTTTTGTTACAGAGGTTTATGCAGCATACCAACAGATCTCTCCTGGGCCCTGATGAGCTGTTTGTTCTGAGGAAAGCAGACCTCAGCACACCACACAATGGCTATTGTTTGTCTCTTATTCTTTATGTTTCTTTGTCTTTGTAACTGTCTCTCCTGAACACACACTGATGGAGTCCGTCTTTCACAGAGTATAGGTTTTTTTTTTTAAAGATTTATTTATTATGTATACAGTGTTCTATCTGCATGTACCCCTGCCCGCCAGAAGAGGGCACCAGATCTCATTACAGATGGTTGTGAGCCACCATGTGGTTGCTGGGAACTGAACTCAGGAGCTCTGGAAGAACAGCCAGTGCTCTTAACCTCTGAGCCATCTCTCCAGCCCCACAGAGTATAGTTTTATAAGCACTTATTTATTAAGGGACATTGCCTGTTTGAGATACAGTCAGGTGGGCTTGTTATGGCCAGATCACGGGGAGCCCCAAAAGACCACTATGGAGACTGAATCCTGTATGTAAAAACAAAGAGCCTTTATTTCAAGCTTGGTCTCTCTGTCTGTCTGATGAAGTGGTGAAAACAGAGAGCCTCAAAACCAGGCAGGGTAGGGTTTTTGTTTTGTGGTTTTTTTTTTTTTTTTTTTTTTTTATCATAGCAGAGGTTGGGGCGAGGGAATTTCTGAGGTTCAGGACCCTGATTGGCTGACATTTGTCTAGGGGTTCCTGCCAGGACATGGAGTCCCTTCCAGTCTGATGCTTTCATATACTTGAGAATCTGGGGTTAACAACAATCTTTTGTTCCCATGCTTCGGTGCTGTCCCCTTCCTTTCCCATGCTGATGGGTAGAGCTCCCAAGACCTGCCCTGGGGCTGCCCGACAAACCTGACCAAGGTTTGACTCTGAGGGGTGCAATGGAGTGCCATTGCCTATGGTTGCTAAGCTACTGCAGCTGTGTTATAATACTGTATCCAGAGCTACTTTGACCATTCGGGTCCAATAGATTCTTCATGTTGGTGCAGTGTTGATGCAAATTTAGAGTTATTCTTGTTATGGTATATGCATGTATTTCTGTTCTTGTTTAAAATATTGTAACTATACAATATATTCTAGACTACTGAGCAGAATCACAAGAAAAACTTTGGTGAGAGTTTCTGTGTTTAAAAAATAAGGGAGAAAGCAAGAGACTAAAATAATAAAAAGAAGGAAAGGACAAGAGGAATTTGTCTGAAGTAAATGTCTGAGGAATCAAAGGAATGGACTGAAGGTACATGGAAGGTTGTAAAGGTCAGAGGGGATGTGAACTTTGTTGTAGTTTCTTATATCTGCAAATACTGAATTTGAAAGTTAATTCTGATTGGTTTTCATTTTAAAAATATCTGATGATTCTTCACTGCAAACTGTTTATGTTAAAAATAGAGATATGTGTGCATGTGTGTGTGTGTGTGTGTGTGTGTGTGTGTGTGTGTACGGACATGCATGTGACTTGGATTTAACTCTGTGTGAATGTAAGCTAGCTTTAAGTGTATGTATGTGTATGTAACTTGGATCCAACTGTGCATATGTGTGTAAGTAATTATTGTTTAGAAAAACATGTTTTAAACAGCAACCACATGGTTTTCCTCCATCTTGGCTGATGATCTCATCATGATGTAGGCAGCCACATGGCTGGCAGCCACCTTTTACTAAGGTTATAAAGAGCCATTCATATTAACAAAAGATAACTTAGAGACTTACACCTAAGTATTTATATCTTTGCCAAGTACTTTAACAGCAAGCTTCTAGAGAATTTAAATAGATGGCTACAAGTGTTTAATAAATAAGGTATTGATAAATATTAAAGCTGCACCTCAATGCTTTTATACACAAGAATGTACCTTGCTCTGGCAGCTAAACTTTGTAATTTAAGAGTCACCTAGGTGATAGTCACCAGAAATTGAGATGTTCATTTCTTGTGATGCAGCAAGACAATGACCCAGGCAAAGGGCTTGGAACAGCTTCTGACTCCATGAGTCTATGCCCTTTGGGGGTTAAAAAACCTTTTTATAGGGGTGGCCTAGGACCACCTGTATGTCAGATTTTTGCACTGAGATTCATAACAATGGCAAAACTGCAGTTATAAAATAGCATTGGGAAAGTTGGGAACCAGTGACTTGGAGAATGTTTCTCCTTACTCAAGGTCTATTCAGGCTTAAGAATGTATGTCTAGCCTCTTTGTCACTCTAAATTTGTTAAGCTTAAGTTGTTTGGATAAACTGAGTCATATAAATATTTTATATTGATATTTTGTTTTGGTTTCTTTACTGAACCCATATTTGATACTAGAAGAGCCTCAATTCAAAATCATTGTTTTTAAGGCTACTTATTGTAGACTATTAGAGAACATAAGTAAATAGTCAGTCATCTTATAAATAATCAAGTTCTTTAATTGTAGTCATGCTAAGTACTGATGTAATTAATTACAGGGATAAGCTTTACTTAGTCCCTTGCATATGTTTTTAGAGTTGAGCTTAAAACAAGTAACTAGAAACAAAGTTTGTCTATTCAGATATACCTGGACAATCCTCATACTTCAGAGATCTGCAGAATATGTCATTTAAAATGTTGATCTAAAAGCTTATTATATCAGACAGACTCCCAAATCTTAGCAGTGACCCAAGGTCTCCAAAGAAGACTATGTATGGGGTACCACAACATTTCTACCTGGATTATGGCAACACTGACCACAGGGCAAGATGCCCTAATGCAACACCTACTGCCAGGACTTGGCCCAGACTGTGGACAAGCAGCAGGAATTGATTGCACTTCTTTTGCCTGGACAAAGTAAGATCAGTCTTCCCTGTGTCCCTCTTCTACAGAAAAAAAACCTCTCCCTAATGTGCCTGATGGCCAAAGAAGATTGATGCTGTTCTGATACCTGTGCCTCTAATGCTATGGAGAGCTCAGTATGAACTGGTGTCTGTCATTTATAGAATTGGAAGCTGTTTGGTCTACACTTAGATATAATCTGAGAGTACTGACATCTAGGCTAGCTATAACTTTGTCAGCTTTGCAGCATCAGACAACCAGATCCTTCCGTAAGGCTATAGCCAGCTTGTTAGCTCATTTTAAAAAATGTTCTGAGATATAAAACTTTAAATAAGCCATAAAGGTTTTTTTTTTATGGTTCAAATTGTTTTATTTCCATTTTTAACACTAGCAAGAGTCCAAAACAGACTGATATCCATGAGCATAGTTTAAATGTAACAAAGAGAGTTAAACTATATACATTAAAGAAAAAGAAAAAGGAAAGGGATTTTTTTCTCTATAACCAACCTTTTCCTAGTGGTGCAGTTTCTGATTAGTAGAACTAAACACATCTTTTTCTCAATTTAATTTCGGATGAAGTAATAGAACTTTTATGATCAACTTCATAAACTGTCTTTAAGGAGAAAAATGAATTTGAAGTGGGTGTCACCATATTTACCAGTGAACTGGCTGCATGGTCACCTTGGCTCTTTGAAGTCTGGCTATCATAAGAACTAACAAGAGCAAGTCCATGAGGCCCACAGGGAACTCAATGGCTGTGACATCCAAGGGGAGGGCACACACCACACATCACAATGATGAGAGCTAATGCTCCTACCCTCTGAATCCATGTAAAAAAATTATTACTCTCATTCAAACTAACTGGAAGTCAAACAGTTTAAAAAGTCAGAATGAAGAATAAAACTCTTTTCTTTTCACATAGAGGAGGGACACTCCTTCAGCTCCATTTAAAGTGAATTCTGTGCTGAGTCCCTGCTCCTTCAGAATAGTAAACTCAAAGTCAGTTATTGCTAGCAAAGCTCCAGTGGTCCCTTTTCCCACCCACCTCAAAGATGTTTCACACAAAAAGGCTATTGGTTCGGCTAGAAGCCCTCTGAGGAAGTAGTGTGGAGGTGGAGGCAGGCTGGCACTGAAGGCCTATCCTCTACAAGCCACCCTGTGCCTGGTGTCCCCAGGGGCAATTTACCACCTCACTGCCTCCGAGAGCACCAGAGGCTCCCATACATATGGAGTGGAGCAGAGAGTATTATGTGGTCCCATGGGGAGGAAGAGATACCATGCTTTGCTGACCAAAACCTACAGAGCAGTCAAAAATCTAGAGGATCAAAGCCCAACTGGCCAGAAGAGCAGCTTTGGAAATATCTACTCAAGGGGCATGGGAAAACCAGGGTAGTGGCAGGTTGAGTAGGGCAACACCTCTGAAACACGGGCAACAGTGACTCGGGCAAAAGCATGGAAGTGAAGAGCTGATAAGGCCACTGTTACTGCTACCACCTCCTGCTATCTATGCTCGGGCAGACATTAGGCAATGGGAACTGAAAAACTGATGGTTGGAGAGCACTGTGGAGCACACAGGACATATCTTAGCAGAAAAGAGAGGATACTAAAAAACTTGCTTGTCCTATTGGCCTTGAATGTTCTGTGCCAGGCAAAGAACTCTGGAGCATGTGTAGGGTTCCTGAGAACAGTTGGTGAACAGAGATGGGGTGGGATGGGCACTGCTCCCATAGGCAACACTGGGCTGAGGACACTAGCAGTGCTACATCTTCCGGATTGCTGAAGAGCAGGTGAAGAACGGGCTTTATTGCACTTTCTCATTCTTAGGAAACATGGTTGCCCTGCAGAGGGTCTCCTGATTTGCAGAAGACACTGCACATCAATGATAAGGTGCAGGCAGAATCACAGGTCACCTCTGCTCTAAAAGAAAAATAAAAGTCCACCAGCTGGGCTTTTCAGGGATAGCTTCTGTACTGGGATCCTTGGGCTGGATGGACTGTGTCTGGCCAGGTCACTGTGTGGCAGGCAGAATAGCTAACTGGCAGATGCCTTGGGAAGGTTCTGCACCCAGAAGAGTTGGGGCAAACTTTCCCAACAGGGAAACTTCTTGGCCAACATGTAAGCTCCATAAAGAGGCTGGAGCCATGATACTCAAACTCCAATATACCTGACTCCTTTTCTCCTACTCCTGGCTCAGAAAACCCAGAGGAGCAGAGATGCTGAGCTGACCTGAGAGGATCCCTGGATCCTGCTCTATGGCATCAAACTGGAGAAAACAAAAGGATCTAAGGGGTTGGAAAACAAAAGAGCAGTTTACATCAGACATTGATTTTTAAAGTCTTTTTGAGCTCAGGAAACTGGAGGCAGATACCATGCAGAAAGGCCAGCCTGGCTGTCTGTCCATTGGTCTATCCTGAGCAGTTCTGAACATTTCATATATAAATGGGGTGGTACTGTTTATGGTTGATCTTTTTCCTACAAGTTGGGCAAGTGTTAGCATTCTTAAGGGAATCACGGAGGCACTGGCTACAGAAGACGTGGCCACATTCTGTAGAAACAATGAGGCGCCCATTCTGCACAATCTCAGAGTATCCATCCATGCAGATCGGACAACTGACAGTACCTGAGGGCCTGAGTCCTGTAGCTCCTTCATCCTTGGCGCTTCGGGGAGTATGGGTAGTCACATACACATCTTTGTCTCTAGACAGTTCCTCATCATCACTGCTCACCACACAGCTATCAGCATGGTCTTGGCGCAACCTCCTCCCATTTCTTCTTGGTCTTCTCCTTTCTTCAACAATCACAACAGAATCATTGTGAGTCAGGTCCACAACCACAGGCTCCAAAGATTCACAGGTGAGGTCCACGATTTCATCTCCAGCAGTTTCCACGAGTTCTATGGGTTCTGCTTCCAAGGAAATCTCAGGGGTTGAAGCTGTTTCCCGAGTTCGCTTCTGGGTTTGTCTAGAACTTACTGTTCCACCACGCCGCTTTCTTTGAGGGTTTCTTGTACTCATTGTGCTCGCTGGCTTCAATTCACAGAAAAGGAAGTGATATACACCAAGGTTTATGGGGAGGTGGAATGTTCTCAATCTCTCATGCCCACTGAATATTCATCCTGTGGCTTACAATCTGGAGCCAATTAGATGTCCAGTATTTCCAAGTTTTGGAGCTGCTGTGATCAGGCAGACGCCACAGCCAACGCGCTCGAGCAAGGACGTACCTCCTCCACCAGCCGCCGAGGAGACCCGCTCCGCCATAAAGGTTTAAAGATATGAAAATTTATAAGTTTTGAGGACCTCAGAAAATGATTTAAAATATAAACACAAGTTGTAAAGATATAAATAAATGATTTAGATTATGAAAAATGTTTCGGATTGCTCTTCCCTTCTATGATATAACAGTTCAGAGCTTAACATTTAATAGAGTTCTGATAAGCTGGTAGAGCAATGACTACTTACTGTTCAGTCACAAGCTCAACAGTTTAGATTTATTTTGGTTGTCATCTAAATATAAACTTAAAAGTGTTTCTCCTCAGGGGCAAAAAAAAAAAAATCTCTGTCCAGTTTATACCTGGCTCTCTGGACAGAAGGAAAAATACACATACTTTTAACCCAAATTTGTAGTTCTTGTTAGGACTCAAAGGTGTGAGTCTACTTCTGCTGTTTTACAGATCCCCATCACCTGCTTTGTCTATAATATGGATTTCAGTACAGATTGGTAATACTAATGTATCTAAATCTTTTATGTCATTTTGTAAGATAATTCATATAGGCCTCAGAGGATTAAAAGAGTCATAAAACTTGGATCCACTTCACAGAGGTCAGAAGGACTCCAGATAAGTACAGCTTAAATTTCCCCCACTTGTCTATTCCTAAGGATGATATTTTTTTCTCTCTCCTGGTCTTAGGTCTCCTGCTCTTCCCAATCACTAAGAATATGGGCCTAAAAATTCCAAATAAGTTCATAAATTTTAACTTCTGTTTCTAGTTTAAATAGGTCTCAATAAGTTTCTACTTGGCTGGCAGACACCCCAAGCCTCAGTTGCTGACTACACTGCTCCAGATGGCTCTGAGCTCCGGATTTGCTGAAAGCTGATATGGACCAGCTCAGCCAATGTCTTTGTTCCCCATTTCTACAGCTGGGTCAGAGAGCCACATGCTTCTGATGGATGCCCCATTGCCCAGCCTTTGACTGGCCTTTCAGCCTTTTTTGGGGCCCCGACAACAATGCCCCAATGCCAGCTCAAAGTGTGAGACCAAAATGAGCCATCTTAGAAATAAGACCAAAATGCTTTCACCCAAAAACTAAGGCCTAAGGTTTCTCCTTCTAGGAATAGGCCATTAGTTACTGAAACAAGTTAGTCCAGATTCCAGAAACCAGGAAATGTAAAAGTACAGGGTCACAAGGTAGTCAGGAGGTAAGGACTGCCAGACTGTGGAATGTCCACTCCCTGGCCCCCTAGGTAACTGTTTAACATAGAATGTCCCAACCCTAGTTTCCATAGTGACTGTAATCACCAGATGCCCCCATCTGAGGGCAGCCAATGAGAAATGGTGGCGGGCAACCACTCCCTTAGAAGTAAGATTAAGCCATGATTTCTAGAAAGCCCCTAGAAGCGAGCCAATCAGAATTGTACCTGTACTAGCACCCCTAAATGATGTAACCTTGTGATTTTTCCCTTTAAAAACTGAGCTTGCAGACAGGCGGGCACTTCCTCCAGCCTCCACTGCGTTGGATGTATTGGACGAAGTCCCTGCCTAGGCTTGTATTGGATATCCAGAATTAAACCTTGCTTTTGCATTCCGGCATGCTCGTCTTTGGTGGTCTCTCTGGGGGTCACGATCTGGGCACAACAAAAGCAGTTCCTGAAGAGAATACATCGGCCCCTGTTCCTTGCTCAGAATAGGCTGACATGTTGGGTCAAAAGAAAGCTCCCTGGCATAGGGGACAAAGTGGCTACCTATAAGGCCCAGTGAGGTACCAGGAAAATAGGTTCTGAGTTGTCCATTGACTCAAAGATCAGAACTACAGGGGTAATAGACACAGATGTCACTGCCCTAGAAAAATCTGTTAGCTAATGGTTCTTAGGTCTCAATACCCTTAAACCCCTGGGCAGATAGGACTCATGATTGAGTCCTGTCATTGGTACTTGTGAAGGGGGGAATGTAGGGGTAGCTGGGCAAAACAGCTTGACCACGACAGGCTTAGAGGCCCAGACACAACTTCTGGCAGGCAACACCTGGACCCAGGAAAAGCCATAAGCTGACCCCACCCAGGGAAGGCCTGCATCTAAGAGGAAATACCTGACATTCCAAACATTCCCTATACTCCTAGACAAATGTCAGCCAATCAGAGTCCTCAGCCCCGGAAATCCCCTCATCCCAACCTCTGCTATGATAAAAACCCTACCCTGCCTGAGCTTGGGGCTCTCTGCTCTCACCTGTATCGGACAGACAGAGAGACCAAGCTCCAAGCTTGAAAATAAAGGCTCTTTGCTTTTACATATGAGATTCAGTCTCTGTGGTGGTCTTTTGGGGGTCCCCGTAATCTGGGCATAACAGTGCTGAGGATCAATGGCTGCATAATCCTGCACATCTGTTTGTTATTACTTTGTTGATCAAGACTGCTGATACCATACACACCCACCTACCTATCTACTCACATTCATGTGCTCAATACAACAAGGAAAGCTCATTATATAATTTATGTAAATAGTGGGACTTTTTGATGCAAGCAGGATTTTCTTATATCTTACATTCCTAGAAGTTCCTTCATACTGACATCTTTGGCTGTTGACCTCCCCTTCTCCCCACCAAGGGTTGTCTCAGGTGTAGTACAATCTTTGAATGCCACCTGGCAGAAATGGAAACTCCCAAGAAACCAGATTCCTGTTAAGTGGAAAGTTTGGCAGGAAACTGAATGAAAAAAAAAATAAATAAAAAGAAAAGGAAAGAACATGACTGCTCCTAGGTATGGTGGAGGAGAAAGTTTATTATAGATAAAATGGAGAGCATAGTTAGAGGCAGAGACATCTGGGAGCATCCAGAGTGAACATGACCAGACTGAGCTGGGCCATGTGGGGGGAGGGGAGGAGAGAGGAGAACCAGGTGCAGTCACCAGGAGTTCAATGGTCCAAAAAGGGGTGGGTAACCAAAATGGCTGGATTATATAGGGAAGAGTCTCTGGGGGAAGGGCAGCCCAGCCCTTGGGCTGGAGAGTTCAGGGTAGAGGGCAGGGCATGACAGCCAGGTAGGGACTGAGGGATGCTGGGAGAACTTGGAGGCCAGGTCCAGCTTTGATATGTTAAATAGGCACCTCAGCCATTTGTCCTGGATTTGAAACTTAACAGGAACAAAGCACACATCTATCCTGCATGTATAGTCAATGGGGGATGTTAGAGAAAAGGACTAAAACCATATCTGCACTTTGGTTCTGTGTTTGGACATTCAGCTATGGGCTCGTAGGTCTGCCGTTGGGTGAATTGCATATTATACATCCTGGAGAACAGTAACTTTATCTGCCAGATTACTGTCCCTGAATAAAATGTTCAACCATGATACTAGCCTACATGCTTCTAGTGAGTTTAAGATATACAAATACCCAGGTCTTGAATAGAAACCTGATTATGTGTATTGGTAATCCTGAGATTCATCAGAGAAAAGCCAGTTCCACCATTTTGGGCCAAATTAAACTGCTTTATTAAAATTTAATATACTGACCAAGATGGAATTTGGTCGGGACCACTCCATATAAACTTTACAGTTGAATGTCGTAGGGGCTTTTATAGAAAAAACCCAAACGCCACTCACTGTACTTTACCAGGAGTCGTTGTTGTTATTTTCAAGAACTACAACTCTCAGAATCCCAGGAAGATTCCCGGTCCTTGGGCAGGTGAGGCTTCAGGTTAATGTAGGGTCTAACAGTATAACATCTGAAGGAGCCTATGAATTTCTCCCTGAGGAGAACACACACACACACACACACACACACACACACACACACCCCAGTGAGTGCATTCAGTGTGGCTTGTGTGTATATGATTTCAGGGCTGACCATATTGTATTGTTAGCCAGTTAAGGGGCTCATCCCTGGGTGTAGCTAATTCTCTCTCTCTTAGAAGTTACCATCTGCTTGTAGATCTTTGTCTAGGGGTGGGCCTACTGTAAATTTCCCCCCTTCTGAGTTAGCATGTGTAGTGATACTGTCATTGTTCAGGTCTTGTTTAGGCAGCGGTATTTAAGTTATCAAGGGTGTAACTTTCTTGCCATTGCTGGGAGACACCACCTCACAGCAGACTTCCTGTTGATCTAGCTCTTCCGATCTTTCCCCCTCCACTCCCATGCTATTCCCTGAGCTTTGTCTGTTGGTGCTGGGCCTCCCCAGTCTGTTGCTATGTGAACTGTGACCTATTGTGGTTTTCTGTAATGGCTTCCATTTTCTCTAATGAGAAGCTTCTTTGATGCAGGCTAGGAGCCGTACTTTATCACAGGTAAAAGGAATATATATATATGCACCTATATATATGTGTCTATATATATGTGTGTGTATACATATATGATATATAGGATACGTTTTAAAATGTGGTTGGGAATCATGCCAACTTAGTGAATTGGTGCTAGTAGGTTCTCTTATAAGATTCATGACTTTACAAGCCCTGGGTTTCTAGTAGCAGGCATGGTTTCCCTCTTATTGAGTGGGCCTTAAGTCCAATTAGACAGCTGTTGGTTACCACCAAGATACAAGTGGCACTAGTGATATTTGCTGTTCTGGTCATTTTTGTAGTTCAGAGGTAGGCATCACTGCTCCATAGGACAATGGATTGCTTCCTTCCAATGGTAGTTCCCTCCCATTTGGTGCCATGAAAGCTAGACGCCAGGAAGTAGGCTTTCAGGTTAGATACAGCTCGAATTTTTCAGGTTCAGTGTTTGAAAGGTGTGGTGTCTTCAGCAATAGGGACTTAGCTTCAATCTCTGGAAGGCAACCAAAGACAATAGCAATACCTTTATTACTTTTAGACTCTTGGACTACCCTGAGCAGCAGCATAAAAGGAGGTTTCTCATGCCTAGCACTAGGGTTTTCTTAGGTGGTCTACGGCACTTGTACTCACTTACATCTTGATCCTTAATTTGCTACAAGTTCCATAGTTAATTCATTTAACTTTCGATTTCATGTTTCTGGGGACTGTACATTCTTTCCTTTGAAACAGCCTTTTGTCTTTGTTCTCTCAACTCAGAAATGATTTCCATTTCCTATTGCAGCAGGAATTACTTGTATTCTAGAATTCACACATTTCCTGTTTCACTTGAATTGTATTTGCATACATTTTAGAGTTTTCAGTTTTTGTTATAATGTGCGGTCATGCGGCTCAGCCTCTAGATGGCAGTCCTGTACCATTGAAGGAGTGCAAGCTTGCCTGCTAGCCATCCTCTCAAAGCTGGGATGCAGGTGTTTCTGCTTCTCCCAAGATGATCTTCGCTTGCCAACGATAGTGTCTTCTGTTTTCCATATTTCTCTTTTGGTTTATTATCAAAAACATTTGATCACTCATTATATCTGATGTCAAAGTGAAATTTGTGAAACATCAAGGTAACGACAGGATGCTAGATCAGATCTAAGGTAGCCATTAAACTTGGTATTTTTAATGATGATGACAATGAATATTGACCAGAATATTAAAAAATTCTTGATCACGGCTTGACACATTATTAGTGTACCAAGTACAGAAGAAATTGATTTCTGGCTAGCATTTAAGATTAGCATAGTCTAAATGTTTACTACTTATAGTTAGCATTTTTCTTTTCTTTTCTTTTTTGCTGAGACAGGGTTTCTCTGTGTAGGCCTGGCTGACCTGGAACTCGCTCTGTAGACCAGGCTGGCCTAGATCTCAGAGATCTGCCTGCTTCTGCCTGCCAGGTGCTGGGATCAGAGGTGTGTACCACCACCCCCCAGCCATTATTACAGATGATTGCTTGTCCCGAGAAGTTGGACATTTTGCTGTGAGGGGCAGATTTATTATGGGGGCAGGATCAGAAAGATGAGTCACTTTTCCATCCCTTTCCTTCGTCAAGCCCATTAAGCATCCTGACAAGCACCTGTGCCCCTTCGTCTCTGTTGGTGTGTTGGATTCCTTCATGAGCTTGTTGACTTTGTTTCTTTCTATGACTTCAGCCTGGACCCTTAACACTGGACAGCCTATTTGAAAAAATGCATGATCCTGGCCTTGAGGCTATTTCCTTCCAGGGCTAGAAAGTAGAAATTTGTATTCTCAGTGCAAATCCTTTATCACTAGTGAACAGTCAACCCGAAGCCTCTCCAGCAAGGCTTAACTGCTGTGGTCAAGGTGGCTGTTGATTGTGGCCTGGGTTGGTGGGCTCCACCTTCGTCCTAGTTCAGGCAGGGATCTTTGCACTTCTCTAGCTACTTTCCTTCTCGCCTTTAGCCCTTGCAGGGCTGGGCATCTCTTCGTAATACATTTTTCATTGTGTCCTTACTGCCAAATGAACTGTCCAAATTCTCCAGCTACCTTTTGTGATGTGTTCCCAAGACATTTCCACAGTGGCCTAGTAACATGACGACGGAAATCCTTAGTGCTTTAGGCTGTCTTTATTGTTGTTATCGTAAAAATGCCAAAGTCTCTCTGGAGAATAGTGCAGCCCCTCTGTAAGATCCTTCCACATTCCCTGGAGAAATGCCAATGCTTTCAATCTCTGCTTGGACTTTTCTGTTTCTTGGTTCCGGAATATGTGTCTCCGTCCCTTCCCCCACTCCATTTAGGACTATTGAGATTCTATCGAATTCTTTAGCATCATGCTGATTTTTTTTTTTTTTTTTGAGACAGGGTTTCTCTGTGTAGCTTTGCAGCCTGTCCTGGAACTCACTCTGTAGCCCAGGCTGGCCTCGAACTCACAGAGATCCTCCTGGCTTTGCCTCCTGAGTGCTGGGATTAAAGGCGTGCGCTACCACTACCCATCATGCTGAAATTTAACCCATCTTAATAAACGTTCTGCTATCCTCAGTGTTGGAAGCGAACCTCCCCTTCTCTTTTCGTCGATAACGCTTTATTTTTGTCACTTTTGTGGTATCTGTAACGCTGCTTATTACAGTTATTTGTTAACATAGCTTATCATCCCAGCTGGATGGCAGCCCTTTAAAAGACAGGGATTTTTATCATATTCCTGGTTTCATTTCTCTCAGTATCAAGGACCAACAGACAGGCGTAATAGACTCTACTTATTAATGTATATACATAAGTCCATTTTTATAAACTCATTCACATATATATATATATATATATATATGTATACAGTCTTTGTTAAGTGAGGTTTTTCTGGTGATGTGTAATTCTGGATAAATCTTCAAGGCTAAAGATGAAGAGTACACCTTCCCCTCATTTGTTAAAGAGTTGCGAGGCACTGGCTATGAAATACCAATCCCTCCCCAGGTCCAGAATGCACCCCCTGTAAGCAGCCTACTTCAGTCAAGCGGGATGGATCTTAGAGAGGAGAATCCTTTGAAAGGAGAGTTTTGAAAGGATATTGGACATGTATTCCACTGTAGATTTCAGCCATGTGTTTGTAGTAGTTGTTTCCCCCCTCCATAGACAGTGAGGACAGCCAGCGGGGCGGGGCACAGCAGCAGCACTCCGGCCCCACGCTGGCTCAGCTATTTTAGATGCAATTTTCTTTCTTAAAAATATTTTATACAACATACTGGGCGTACTCTATCCCCTCCCCCGTCTTCTCTGAGCTCTACCACTCCCTTCCTCTCCAACTTCAAACAACAACACCCCCCCCCCCCCCCCCCCCAACGCAAACAAAAACCACCAAACAACATGAGACCAAAACAACCCATGGAGAGTGTTTTGTGAC
This sequence comes from Peromyscus attwateri, assembly GCA_902168425.1. Taxonomy (NCBI): domain Eukaryota; kingdom Metazoa; phylum Chordata; class Mammalia; order Rodentia; family Cricetidae; genus Peromyscus; species Peromyscus attwateri. The sequence goes on from CABHPP010000963.1 coordinate 33,988, forward strand.
GCCCACCCCGGGCCTGCCTGTCCTGGGGTGTGGTGGATTTACCCAGTGTCATTCTGCTGAAAGAAACCAATTTCCCCATTTTCAACAGCTGTCAATTGCAAGTAGCTTATTGGTTACGGGAGGGACTTTGTGCTCATTTTAGTCTCTTCTCTCGCTGGGATTTGATCTGATTTGTGTAGGTCTTGTGCATGCTGTCTCAGACTCTGAGTTCACCCGTGTATCAGCCCAGTTGTGTCTGGAAAACGATGTTTCCTTAGAGTCATCCACCGGTTCTGGCTCTTACAATCTTTACGTAGCCTCTTTTACGTAGATCCCCGAGCCTTGAGGGGAGGGGTGAGATATGTATCTATTTCATTGAGGGCTGAGTGCTACCAAGTCTCTCGCTCCTGGCATGTTGTCCAGTTGTGGAACTCGGTGCTAATTCCCATCCACTGCAAGAAGAAGCTTCTTTGATGAAGGTTTAGCAACGCACCGATCTATGGGTGTAGCAATATGTGATTAGGAGTCATTTTTATCACTATGTTCATTTAGCAGAATAATTGTAGCAGGTTTTCTTCTAGGGTCCAAGACCTACAGTAATGTGTAGAATAGTCACGGCAAGAGTTGCTTTGGATGGAGAACGTTTCACAAGCGGGGTCAGCCCAAGAGTCTGTGCATTCCGACCCTCTCCGGCCCTGCATGAGTAGTAGTTGGCAATAGCATCAAAGAGGGTCAAAGGCCCTATGGATCTGAAGGTCTTGAAACTTGGCAGACACATTGATGAAAAACCTTTGAATGGCTCAATGGAACATAACAAAAAATATTTACTAAAAATGTTTTCTGTGATATGAATTGTATACTATTTAATAAGGCAGGGTTGAAAATAATAAATTGGATAGCCATTTGTGGTCCATGCAGCATTTCCACCAGCAATGTATCTTTCCATTTGAAAACATAATTTCAGAACAACTTTTCATATGAGAAGTAAGCAAGAGTGACTGTGGTTCTTTTCAGCTGAGGTACAGAAATGCTTTGTCAGTACACAAAGCCACATGGTTGCTGAATGACAGCCAGGGTTTGAACTTCTCAGGTTACATTTCTCCCAGACCTAGTGCTTTTTTTCACTGTCCTTTGAGCACCATAAAAGTCACTAGCACTTTGAGTTATTTCCCCAAGAATGATGGCACCACCAACAGACAAGCTCTAGACAGCTATATGCACAAACTAGACATCACTCAGTATCTTCTACCTCCAACCACTAGCTGAATGCCTCACTTATTTAAAAAAGTGCTTGAAATTCATTACATTAAGAGCTTTTTGATTTTGTGTTAAAAAGCTTGTAAGAGGAGGGACACCGGGTGGCTGGTTTGACTAACCTCAAATTTGAAACTCTCCATGTAGTCTCATTGACTTTTTTTACGGACCCAGTGATTTTTTTTTTTAAACTACTACAAATGAATTCCAAAGGTATTCTGAGCCTTAGAAGGGGTTCATTGAAGTTATGAGGAAGAGCTTAGGATATTTAGAATAAACTTCAGCAGTTGTTACACTGAGAGTAGCATTTCAAAGATGACTAGTTTAGATGACCTTATGTTTATAATCAATCTACCAAACATTTTCCTATTAAATGATTATAAGAAGCTAAGTCTGAAACATAATTTAAAAAACTAAAGTAATTTATCTCCTAGAAGAGGAGTGAAAAATCTCACTCTTGTAACGTGGGCCTTAAGACTCAGTTTTTTTTTTTTAAAAATAAACCACTCATTATTTAAGATTTTTTTATGTGAAAAATGAAATAAAAGCAAGACTTCCTTGTTAAGCTTCTGGTGATGACTGGCTTCAGCCTTAGTTTTAATGCTCAGCCCGGCATGAAAACTAAAAGAAAGATATCTTAACATTGAATCTGTCAGTGTGGGTTGGTGTTTCCCAAATTGCTAGATTATTGTAATCACCTGAAACATTTATCAAAAATAAAGCTCACCTCTGGCCTGGGCCAATTCATTCTTCCTTAGCTGAACCAGTGGTGTCCTCCATTTCTAGGTTACCAGATTGATGACCAACTTCACGTGGGTACTCATTTAGCTCACTAAGGCCCTAAATTCCTGGAATGAAATGATTCTCTTGTTTCTGCTTCCTGAGTAGCTGGGACTTGGGGATGGATTTGATTAAAAACATGTTAGATGCATCTATAAAATTATAAATAGTAAAAAACTTTTAAAAGACTGCTTCTTTCCCAAGCAGACTAATCAGAATGTGAGATGTTTGGGAAACTGCCCCTGTCACTGATATCCAGGTGATTTTAATATCAGTAGGCATTAAAAAACAACAACAACAACAAGACCAGGTCTTGTGTTGTGTAAGCTGGCTTTGTTTGTTTGTTTGTTTTTTGGTTTTTCGAGACAGGGTTTCTCTGTGTCGTTTTGGTGCCTGTCCTGGATCTCACTCTGTAGACCAGGCTGGCCTCGAACTCACAGAGATCTGCCTGCCTCTGCCTCCCAAGTGCTGGGATTAAAGACGTGCGCCACCACCACTGCCTGGCTTTAACCTGGCTTTGAACATGCTTTGTCGATGAGGCTGCTCTTGAACTGCTGTTTCCCCTGTCTTAGCCTCCCAAGTGCTAAGATTACAAGCATGAACCACCATGCCTGGTTGTCTATGGGAAAGTTTGAGAATTTGCTGAATAGCCATGATTCTTATGTTGGGTACACCTGGGAAACTTAAAACACATGTGTGTTTCTGGGTTTTATCCCCAAGCACTGAGATTTGGAAAGATGTAAGTGGTCCACCAACCAGCTGTGGAAGAACAGTGACAGAAGGATTAACATCGCAGAGTAAGGGAAGCCTGAGGTCACCAGAGACGGGCAGTCTACAGACATGGAGGTCCATGGGTAGACTAGGAGGACAGACTAGGAAAAACTCTCAGGTCAAGAATCTGATACATAGATCAACCCACCAGAGAAACTTTCAGGATTGGACAACAAAATCCTGCCTGCATAAAAGGTCATCTGAGCTAAAGTGCAGTTTATATGTCTGTTAAAAAATGGACAAATGTACTATAGGACCATGGCAGTAAAATGACTCCTAATAACATGCTACTATATATACCATTAGACCCTTAGATTGTCGTCACATACATCAGAGAAGCTTCTTCTTCCAGTAAATGTGAGTTAACACAGAGACTCATGTAGCTGGAGTTTTCTCCAGTCCCACTCGGACCCACAGCCGCTCAGACCCAAGTAAACACACGGAGGCTTATATTAGTTAAAACTGTATGGCCTAATGGCTCAGGCTTCTTGCTAGCTAGATCTTACATCTTAAATTAACCCATTTCTATAAATCTATACCTTGCCACGTGGCTCGTGGCTTATTGGTATTTTTATATCTTACTTCCTCTGTGTCTGTCTGGCGACTCCTGACTCAGCCTTCCTGTTTGCCGAATTCTTCTCTCTCTTTGTCACGCTTATACTTCCTGCCTGGCTACTGGCCAACCAGCACTTTATTTATTAACCAATAAGAGCAACACATTCACAGCATACAGAGTGATATCCACAGCAGACTCAGAACTGGACAATGTGCAGAGAGTGAGAGACTTTGGAGCACTCAGTCCTAAATGAAATGTCTTCATCAAACCCCTCCCCTCATGGCTCAGGGATCTATGCAGAAGAGGCTTTGTAAAGACTGTAAGAGTCAGAGGTGACGGATGACTCCAGGGAAATAATGTCTTCCAGACACAACAGAACTGATGTACTTATAAACTCATAGAGACTGTGCCAGCATGTATGAGTCTTACACAGATTCAAGCCAGACAGGGTCCCAGCACAGAGAGGAGGAAGTGGACATGGAGTCTGTGGTGGTTTGAATAAGAGTGACCCCCATAGGCTTATATATTTAAATTCTTGTTGGAGTAGATGGGAGTAGATGTGGGCTTTGAGAGTTCAAAAGCCCACATTAAGCCCAGTGTGTTGTGTGTCGTGTCCTCCCCCCCCCCCCATGGATCTGATCATGATGTAGAACTCTCAGCTACTTCTCCAACACCGTGTCTGCCTGTGTGCCACCACGCTTCCCAACATGATGATAATGGATTATCCTCTGAAACTGTAAGCAAGCCCCCCCCAGTTAAATGCTTCCTTTTTAAAGAGTTGCCTTGGTCATGGTGTTTCTTCACAACAATAGAACAGTGACTAAGGCAGAGTTCCCACCCCCACTAAGAAGATATTTGCAAAGGGAAAATCATTTCCCTCCAATGGAGTGTCAGTGGGATTATCAATCACAGAGTAGGCCCCATGTCCCGGAGTAGTTGGTCACTATAAAACCAACTCCATGCTTTTTTGTTTTTTTTTTAAAGCCTTTTGTTCCATTTTGGTATTTTTTTTTTGTGTTGTTCTTTTGCTTGTTTGTTCAGATCTTTGAGTGTGTGTGTGTGTGTGTGTGTGTGTGTGTGTGTGTGTTTGTGTATGTAAAAGAGGTAGAGATAGGTAGGTAGATAGATAGAAAGATAGATAGATAGAGAGAGGAAACAGACAGTTGGGTGGGGTGGGAGGTAGGAAGGTGTTGGGGGATATACAAAGCTAGGCATGATTGTGTGTGCCTGTAACTCCAGCATTGCAGGCATGGAGACAAGGCAGATGCTGGGAGCTCATTGGTCAGGCAATCTATTAAAAGAATGGATAAGTCTGGGTTGGACCTACAGGGTAATCAGTAGGGATTTTGTGAATGGTTAGGAAATAAAATAACTACATTTGCAAATATAATGATGAAGGGCAGACCGATAAAAGGCTGGGAAGCATAGTTGCCAGGAGCTTCTGGTAACCTAGACTTCTTTAGTTCTGAGTTATCTTCTTTTTAACACATCCTCAGAGTGATTATTTGTTTGCTTCCATAAATAGCACAGAGGACCAGGCATTGTTTGTTATAAAGGCAAGTTTATGGATCCTACCTTAGATTTATGGTTTAAAAATCTGTCAGAGTGAGGCCAGGGAATAGCACTTTAAATAAGCTCTTAACGATTCTTACACACACTGAAGTTTAAAAATCATGACCTTATCAGAAACCTCTGAAGCCTGAAATATGTCTAGACAGGCATTTTTACCTGCAAAAGAATGCAAACCCACTGGGAAGGATTACACAGCAAACAGATTATCAGACATTAAAATGAATTCACACTTTTGAGGAGAAAAAAGAGCAGCTAAAAGGTAGTGGAGGATCTGGGGAAGAGGCAACTGAAAGAGTAAAAGCATAGAAACTTTGCTGGTTGGGCCTCCTGGGTGTGTTTTTTATAATCATAAGAGGGCGATGCATTTTGGGAATAGGAAAATTGGAGACTTCGCAAGTTGGTTCCAGCGGCATCTTCAACAAGAGCCATGCTGGTTATGTCTGGGTAGATCAACAGTTTGTTTCTGATTGTGAAAAGAAGAGATGGCTGGCAGGGTGTCTATTTGTTCCTTTCCTGAAAATTTAGGGATATGTTACAGTGTTGCATAGGGCTCTCTGTCTCCCTCCTTCCCTCCCTCCCTCCCTCCCTCTCTCCCTCTCTCCCTCCCTCCCTCTCTGTCTGCCTTATGTATCCTAGTATTGTCTTGAACTTCATATGTAGGTGAGGATGACCTTGAACTTCTGATCCTCCATCTCTTCCTGAGTACTGATATTACAGCAGTGAGTCATGATGCTATTCTGGGGAACTGAACCCACATCTTTACACTTAGTAAGCAAATAGTCTACCAAGTTGACTACATCCTGAGACCTAGAGTCTCTTAATAACTGCTGTAGTTCTAGTCTTTATTAAGGACGCCCCAGACCTACTAGTAATACAGGCTTGGCCAACTTGAGACAACTATTTGAATATTAAGTCATTAGCTAGCATTAAGTCATTAGAAAGCATGATTTCTTTAACTCTCCCTTAAATGAGGCTTTCTAGATGAGATTGTATGGATCTGATGACTGTGTCAGTGATCACCAGAGAGTCTGTAGCAAGGAGAGGTTTGAATATCCTGAGAGTTCATATTTTCAGAATTTTGTGTCAGTAGGAAATGTTCCTCTCTCAGGTTGAAGAAATCAGTTTAAACATATGGAACTGATTACCCGTGACACTGACCAAAAGGTGTGGCTAAGAAGTAGAATATAAGAATTTGGCTTAAAAATCTTGTGAGGAAGAAATTATGAAATAAGCTGCAAACTGACTAACTGCAAATATCTGGCCAGAAGTAAACTTGTAACATTGGACCTTTTGTTGACATAGTGGTTATTGGTACAGGAAAACTGAACAGCAAAGAACCTGCCAGCCTATGGATCATCCTGGGATGATCACAGACTACTTCTCTGACAGAAATTTTACTAAAAGTGAGGAAGAAATTTAGTATCATCTCCTTAGTTTTGTGGAGCAATAATGTTAAGTTTGGATCCCATAGTTTTGTGACTGTGTTCTGTAAGTCTACCTAATTATCTGTCTTATTTTTAGTTTTAATTTTTTTGGTATGTACAAATTATTGTTCATTAAAGACAATATTTTAAGAAATGTAACCACAAAATATGCAGCATTCTAAAAGGCACACATTTAACACTTGTCAATATACATATACATGGTATTAATTTTAAGAAACTGCATAGACTCCCATTATGTGCATACAGCATAATTTCCTACTCTTAGGCACTTTTTACTTTTGTATATAAAGGAAATAAAACTGTACATGAGAGAGGAAGGCAGCTTTCTCATACAAACATAAATATCTAATATTATTTGCTCAATACATAAATCTTTGAATAACTACCATTTTTTAAATCAGATTGGATGGTTTGCAATGAGTATTGAAAAATATATCATGAAGGATGGATATGTGCTGCTAAGTATTAAATTTGAGTGGTTGGTACACATGGATCTTCTTTTTATTTTTCAGTGATGATTGATTGAGCTTAGGACCTCATGCATGTTAGGCTCTGCCCCTGAATTATGTACCTAGCTCATATTTTATATCTTTTTTTTTTTTTTTTTGGTTTTTCAAGACAGGGTTTCTCTGTGTAGCTTTGCGCCTTTCCTGGAACTCACTTGGTAGCCCAGGCTGGCCTCGAACTCACAGAGATCCGCCTGCCTCTGCCTCCCGAGTGCTGTGATTAAAGGCGTGCGCCACCACCGCCTGGCCATATTTTATATCTTATTCTGAGGTAAGGCTTCACTAAGTTCCTCGGGCTGACTTTGAACTCACATGATATCCTAAGGGAGACCTTGAACTTGAAATCTTCTTTCCTCAGCCTCCCAGGCAGTTAGCTGTACTAACTTGGCTTATGCCACCAGCCGAAAGATACTTCTTTTAATTCTGTCTTCATGAACTAGCCATTTAATTTTAGCTTGGCTCCTTGAACGCATTTAACATTCTGAGCAACTTAATAAATTGCCATCTCAAGAGTCATGCTGCTGTGACTTTATCTAGGGGGAATAGTTGATCTCCTTGCGACTTGGCGCTTTGGGTGATTTGAGAAAATTGAGCTTATCAACTTGTAAAGGAAAGGGTGTATTTCTCCCAGTTTGTCATTGGTTATAAATGCCTCATGTTTAAATAGTTATTTATCAGGTTAGAGAGAGACAAGTATGTTAGATATCTGTTGCTGTGTAACATACTAAAAATGTTGCCACTTTAAAACTGGTCATTTAATCCAGTGTCTGTGAGCTGCAAACTCAGAAGCAGTTTGCCTCATTCTGTCGTAGGGTCTTACAAGAGGATCTGATTAAAATGTAAGTCAGGGCCAGTCATTGGAATGCTTCAAGTGGACAGAGGAATTTTCCCTACAGTGGTTCATTCCCGTGGTTGGCAAATGGGTCCTGGGTTATAGGGTCATCCTTAATTTCTATTGACCCCGGTCTCTCAATAGTCTGTGTAAGTGTCCTCATGATGTTAGGACTGGCATGGTCTCATGGCTAGCCACCCAAGGCACAGCAGGCAGGAGCAGCGCTACTTTGTTTCTTCAGTATTCTGATGCTCTAAAATAATGCTTTGTCACTTCTCTAGGAAGCACTTAATCCAGTTAAATTAACTGCTAAAACTAACCATCACATTCTAAGTTTTTACATGTGGGGACTGTTTTCCTGATGGTGAGCTATGAAATGAGAAAACTTTGGGCATAAAGAGAATCATGTTTCTTCTTCTAATTTAAAAAAAACAATGAGATACAATGATGACATAGAACATTTAGGTTGCCCTAAAAGATCTAGAGTGTATGTCTTTGTGTTTTTTTTTTTTCTGAATTTTATTCTTTTGTTGGATAAGCAGCGAGACTCCATGGATTCAAAAAATCACAAAGTATTTTTAGGACTTCATGCACATTATAATTTCAAAACCTATAAATACAGTTTATGTTTATGCATATCTTCCAAGTTGTTCAAATAAGAATTATTTATGTAGTGTTATTCTTAACACGTTCAGGAATGAATTGCAGAAATTATTATCATTGATAAGTCACTGTTCTCCTGACAGTAGTATCTTTGCCACATCATTCTTACATGAAATTCTCTTGACAGCAATGTTTGTAACTGTGGAAATAACTAGAAAATATAATGTATTCAGATGCCTGGAGATCTCAAAGGAAGAGATGCTATGATAAAAATTTTGACACAAATATTTTATGTTTATCTATATGGCAGAAATTTCTCTCTAATTCTATAGATAGAAAGCAGCTGAATTCCATGTATATGTATGTACACATGTGTGTGTATATGTGTAACACTATAACACAGTGACTTTTTCCAGAAGATAAAAAATAAAAGTCTTTATCCTAATTATATTTTCTGGTTTTAGAAGCAGACTTCTCCCACCAATTACAGGTGTGGTAAAAGATAACTTTCTTACCTACCATTTATGGGTACAGAAATGAATTACGTTCTCTTAACTCTTAGTGTAGACTGCCAGCTCAGAGTTTTCAGAGTAATTATGAAGGTGTGAAAAGGGCATAGATGCTGTTGCTGGCAATCTGTTTGCTGAGGTCAAAAGGTAAATTCTTAGAGGTTCCAAGTCTTATGTACAATGAGGAGCAGTGGAATTCCAGGCTGAAAAATGAATTAGTCAGAAGTCAATGAAAGATTGGGATTATAGTCACATTGGCATAATTATTTGAACCATCTTGTTGGTAATTATGACATGGTATTCAAATTAAATGAATTATTTTACATGACTCAATTTATGAAACAGAAATATGTGAGATTTGGGGAAAAAGAGGAATTGGAAGAGAATTGAGGGTCTTTGCAACAATGAGATACAATGAACTTAGATTTGAATTGTTGATTTCAAATCCACAGACTTGATAAACTGAGACACTAGACCCCAGATTAGTGAAACAGTGCTAGAATGTGTTTCCTAAGACTGCCATCTTAGTCCTAGAGCCACTTTGTGGTGTGTGAGGTGGGTGGTGGGTCTTAAGCCAATTTACTTCAAACAAGTCTACGTAGGAAAGAATTGAAGCAACAGGCTTAGTCTCAAGCTTGTAGCTTCCTTTGGACTTTCCCCTAACTGTAATTTGATTACAATATTGAAAGAGAGAGGGGATATCTTTGGAGTCACAATTTATGCTTCTTGCTAGTTCTGTGATCTTGGAAAAGCTAACTAATTTTACTAGCTTTCTTTTAAAAAATTTACAGATCTGGAGTAACAGTATCTTCTGAGGGCTGGCTAAACAATTTGTGAGATTCAGAAAACAAGCTCTAAAACAGGAAAAAGTACTATTAATAAATATTTTCTTCTAAAAATTCCATTGCTTTGAGAACATATTTGGTTGTTGTAAGTTCAGAAAAAAAATAATGTGTATATTTTCACAATTCATGTTTATATTATATAATGCCAATATATGATGACTCAGTGTATATATATACAATATGGCACTTAATATACATAGAATTTTGTGTTTCAAGTATGCAAATGTATTTTATTCTCAACAGCATAACATTAAAAATGTGCAAAGTAACTTTCTATTTCACCTTTTAACATGTGGACATTATCCCCAACTCTCATCTTCGGCTCACTAATAACTGAGGACTGCAATGAGAAGGACCTGTGAGTTGCCTTCTCTTTCCTCCTTCCTCCAAAGTCATCACACTCAGTGCCAATGGCACTGGATGCAAGATGAATAAAAGGATCTAACAGGGTTATTCATGGGATTTACAATAGCCATGGAGAGATACCTCTAGATAAGTCCCTGAGGGTTTTTCCAGTACGGCTTAATTAAGGCAAGAAGACCCACCCTGATGGTGTGTGGCACCATCTCATAGGCTGGGGTCTCATGTCATATAAAAACAGAAACAGAAGAAAGCGAGATGAGAACCAGCATTCGCCTCTCTTAGCTTCCCGATTGCGGGTGCACTATGATCCGCAGCTCTACGTTCTTGCTGCCACATCCTCCTCATCTGGAACTGTATCCCTCCAAACCATGAGCAAAACTAACCCTCATTTCTTAAGTGGTTTATGCCGTGCGCTTTGTCACAGCCGTGAGAAAAGTAACTAATACAGAAATCAGTGCTGAGAAGTGGGGCTGTTGCTGTGATAAGCCGAGTCCAGAGTTCACAAGCCTTTGAAACTGGTTTGAGCTAGGATGGTGGAAGACTTTGGAGCTGCAGGCAAGGGAAATCCTAGAACAGAGCTTAATGGACCATTCTGGTGGGCATCTGGAGCATCTGGAACATCAGAATACTGAAAGAAATTTGGAGAGTGGAAGGCCAATTCATGAGATTTCAGAGGTGAACAGGACTCTATTGGGAACTGTCATTCATGTTATATTCTGACAAAAAAAAAATAAATAAAAAAACCAAAAAAACCCCCCCAAATCTGGCCATGCTTCGCTCATGTCATGAAAACTTGAATGAGGCTGAATTAAACAGCGATGGACTAATATGTCTAGTGTAGGTAATGTCAAGGTAGCACAACATTCAGTCTGTGGCGTGGTCTCTGCTTCCTGCTTAGCGACTGCCGCGGTGAGAGAGGAGAAAAAGAAAAAGCTTGTGCTGCTTGGTGAGGGAAAGCGTGTGAGTTTAAGATTCTCCCCAAGGCTGGATTGGAGAAAGTCGCTGCTGTAATTGCTAAAGAGATTAGTGTCAGGAAGGTGAAGGAAGCATGTCATAAAAGCCATGAAGGTTAAGTGCCAGCGGGCTGGCGACTTACAGCTGACACAGGGATGTATCCACTTCGCTCATGTGCATGCTGTTTTATCACACTGGCATCTTTTACAGAACACACACCTAAAGAGAAAACTATAGAGGATTCAAGATTCTTAACACTAGAGCTTTTAATCAAGTGCAGAGCCCTCCTGGAATGGGGTTTTCCGTGATTGTTTTCATTACTCGCCCTTGAAGACGACCCTGTATCTACTTTATTATGTTGTAAATCTCTCACATAGTACATATTGTGTAGCTAAGGTGTATTCCTCCATTTTCTTATATAAAAGCACTGGATTCTCCTGGAGTAGTTATTCATACGGGTAGAAACACGAGGCTCAAGGAGTGATGGAAATTACTTATATTTGACCTATCACTTTTAATAAGAGAAATAATTGGAGTTTCTCAGGTTTTCCAGAAGCTAATTTTAATCCCTTTTCACATTCATTCTGATTAAGCCATGGTGATTGGTATGGTCAGTAGATGAAATAAAGGCATGAATATTCATGTGATTTACAGGGCCTTGTGAAGCTTCCTCTTAAGTCACTTTCCAGTATTCACCTGCTACATTCAGCCAGAGAGGTTTCTCCTGTCCTGCCTGGCCCCATGGTTGGGACAAATCTCTCCCTGTGTCCTGTAGGCACTTGGTTCCAAGTAAACACACAGAGGCTCATATTATTTACAAACTGTATGGCCTATGGGTCAGCTTATATTAGCTAGCTCTTTCAACTTCTCAACCCATCTCTATTAATCTATATGTTGCCACATGGCTGTGCCATTACTGGTCTGCTGGCATCTTGTTGCTCCTTGAATGGCAGCTTGGCATCTCCTTTACTCTCCTTTCTCCTTTCACTGTCTCTCTTGGATTTTCCCACCTGGCTCCATCCTGCCCTGCCATAGGCCAATGCAGCTTTATCTATTAACCAATGGGAGTAGCACATATTCACAGTATACAGAAAGGCATCACAAACCACCATCCAAGGAGCAATGGAACACGTGGCGATACATAGATTAATAGAAATGGGTTAATTTAAGATGAAAGAGCTAGCTAGCAAGAATGCCATAGGCCATACAGTTGGCAATTAATATAAGCCTCTGAGTGATTATTTTATAAGCGGCTGCAGGACCTCGGGACCAGGCATGACACAGGAAAACTTTCAGCTACAGCCACATGGTTCTTGGTTCATTAGGAGTTTGTTAATTTGGCTCAAAACATTGCTCTATTTTATATCTAAAATCGTTTTTATTAAGACAACTATGATATACCTTTGTGGGGTTCATTGACAATGCAAGGCATATGCATTATGAATAAATCTGGATACTAAGCACTTCCACCTCCTCAAATACTAATAATTTCTATATGTTTAGAATGTTCACATTCTTCTTCTTATTTTGAAATGTAGCATAGACCATTGTAACAATGCTCTTTTGTGCTAAAGAAAACTGTTTAGACACTGTTTACATTCTTTATACCTAACCCATTTATATTTCCCCTCTGCCTTGTTCTTTCCTATGTCTAGTGACCACCATTCCATTCCATTCTTTCATGAGATCAACTTTTTAGTTTCTACCCGTGAGCGAGAACACTGGACATTTGTCTTTCTGTGTCTGGCTTATTTCAATCTACGCAATGATCATCTCTAGCTTCTTGTTCCTACAAATAACAAGATTTAATTCTTCCTCTGTGCTTACACACACCACACTTTCCTCTTCTATGTATCTGTAGATGGACACCTTGGCCATTTCTATATAATGCCTATAAGAAATAGTACTGCCATAAACATAGGAGTGCAGGTATTTCTTTGATCTATTTTATTTTCTTGGGATATAAAACTAGTACTGAGTCGCTAAATGGTATGATAGTTCCGTACTCTGTGGAATGATTCTGACTTTGACTATCTTATTGAACTCAACTTAATAAAAGAAACTGATTCTTGTCAGAGGAACTGGAAGAACCATACAGTTCCAACCACTGGAACACCTATATATTATCAGCATATAGTAATGTGTGCTTCAAAGTCTGTTTTGAAGAGTTACCAGCTTACTAGAGGGCTTATTGGAAGCCATTTGTTAATGTTGGGAAGAATTGATTGAGGTGTGTGTGTGTGTGTGTGTGTGTGTGTGTGTGTACATGCCTATGTATATGTGGGTTTGCCAAGTGTGTAAGTGCATGTGTGTGCCCATGTATGTGGAGAGCAGAGGTTAATATTGAGCATCTTTCTTGACCCATCTCCTCCATATTTATTGAGGCAATGCCATTTATTTGAACCCAGAGCTTTCTGATTTGGCTAGCCCACCTATCCAGCTCGCTCTTGGAATACCCTGCCTCTATCCCCTGAGTACTGGGATTGCAAGTGGGCCACCACACCCCCTTAACAGTGCTGGGGATCTGAACTCTAGCCGATATATATGAAGCACTTTTACTGGCCGAGCCATCTTCCTAGCTCATGTTTATTTATTTATGTATTTTATTGTAGGCGTTCTTGTATATTTGTGGTATTTAACTGCAGATTTTTCTTAATTAAAGAAAGTGAGGTATACGAGTGTTTTACCTGTCTGTAAGTCTGTGCACCAAGTGGATGCAGTGCCTTTGGAGGACAGAAGAGGATGTCCCCAGGAACTGGAGTGATGGATGACTGTGAGCAGCCCCCTTGTGGGTTCCCAGAGGTGAACCTGAGTCCTTTGGAAAGGCAGCCAGTGCTGTTAATTGCTGAGTTATCTCTCCAGCCCCACACTGCAGATTTTTTTAAATGGTGTGTTGTCTACTTGCTTTTGTGTCTTTTCGGGCATGCATGTTTGTTGTTGCTGTTGCTGCTGCTACTGCTGCTGCTATCACTGCCATTCTCTACTGGAATTAGATTCCAGCTTCTTTGACTTTCTTATACAGACTGAATGTCAGAGACTCCCCAGATTGGGAGGACTGAGACAGCTAACTGTAGACTGAACAGTTACAGAGTTCTTAGCACATAGACAACCATTTTTGCCTAACCCAGTTCCTATAATGCAAATCAACTGAATATCCCCCTCCCCCAACTCTGTAATAATATGTACATATATTCTATTATCTCTGTTCTTCTAGGTGACCATATTTAATACAGATACTGTCAAGATAATGAAAAACAAGCCACAGACATGAGTAAAATCTTTGCCAAGATATATCTGATACAGAACTTTCATCTAACATCTCACAGAACTCTTAAAAGCACTGAGAAAATATTCTTTTTTTTTTTTTGTTTTTTTTTTGTTTTTCGAGACAGGGTTTCTCTGTGTAGCTTTGTTCCTTTCCTGGAACTCACTTGGTAGCCCAGGCTGGCCTCGAACTCACAGAGATCCGCCTGCCTCTGCCTCCCGAGTGCTGGGATTAAAGGTGTGCGCCACCACTGCCCAGCGAGAAAATATTCTGATTAAAATAACTAACAATATTTAAGTTAATTCTCCAAAGAAGACATCAAGGTGGCAAATAAGCACAGGGAAGATGTTCCATAGTGTGTGCCAGTAGGAAAATGCTAAGGGAAGCAATGAGGTCCCTGTCTGAAGACCTACCTGTATTATACAACGCCTACCTGTCAGAATAGCCCCATCCCAACAATGACCCTACTAGGGGAGCCAGAGAGTATATAGGTATCTCTGAATTTTTGTCTTAGTTTTGCTGTTAACTTAAAACTGTTTCAACAAATAAAAGACTATAGAAAAAAAGGATCACAACTTCCAAATTACTACACTGGGTGTGAGTGGTGTTCTTTTGGAACCCATCTCTACCTAAGCACTTTACATATGCTATCTTAATTATTTCTTGCTATCTTCATTTGATGTATTTTTTAATATTTCTGCTTCCCAGATTAAAAATATCTGCAAAAATATTATTATTGCCTTGAGAAAAATTATTAGTGTATTGTTCATTGAGCTATTCCCAATAATTTTATGTAACAAACCATCTGAAAAACCTACAGCTTTATTTATTTTTTATTTTTGTATTTTGAAAATATTTACTTCAATGTATATGAGTGTTTTATATGTTTTATATGTATGTGCACAATGTGTGTTCCTGGTGTCTGTGGAGGTCAGAGGAGGGAGGGAGGCAGATCTCCTGGAACTGGAGTTACAGATGGTTGTGAGGTCCCATGTGGGTGCTGGGAAATAAACTTAGGTCCTCCAAAACAGCTACAAGTGGTCTGAACCACTGAGCCATCTCTTTAGTCCCTATTTATTTATTTTTAACTTATAGGTGTGTGTGTGTGTGTGTGTGTGTGTGTGTGTGTGTGTGTGTGTCTTCATGAATTTATGTGGATCACATGCAAGCAGGTGCCCACAGAGGCCAGAGGTTGAATTCTTTGGAAATAGAGTTATATGTGTTTGTGAGCTGCTGTATGTGAATCCTGGGAACCAAACCCAGATCTTTTGAAAGAGCAATAAGTACTCTTAACTTCCAAGTCATCTCTTCAGCCCTGAACACCTACACTATTACAAAGGCAAGAATTGATACATTTTGTTAGTGGAGCTGTGGGTAGGCAGCCACCCTTCTGAGTGAGGCTGGGATTGGTTGGTTGTGTGTGTTTTTTCCTATACTCATTTTCTTTGTCCTTGAACTATCCGCAACCTGGAGGTGTTGTTCCTCATGGGAAACCATAAGACTAGAAAAACATAAGATAAAGGTTGAAAGCACATCAATGCTTCTATTCATGTTGTGTCCACAAACATTCACTGGTCACAGCAAGGCCAGCATCAAGGGGCAGGAAAGCATGTTTCTCCTGTAGTAGGATGGTATTGTAAGGAGATGTGGCATAGTGTGGGAAAGTGTAATCCTATTAGCAGAAGAAGCTCAGATTCCAATCGTCCGATCAACTTCCAGTTGTAGGTAGGAAACTGAGAGAATGTGAGCAGCACTGGGCAGAGGGGGACAGATAGAGGAGATGAATTGTGCTGCCCAGATCAGAATGAGGGTCAGGTGAGGGGTTAGGAACATGAGACAGGAAAGTAATGTTCTTTCACCTCCTTTTTTTACAAGCTCAGGCCAAATGGTCTATTTTGCAACTTGATTTACAGCTATCTGAGCAACTAAGGAGACCACTCTGAGAGAACAACAGCAGCCCAAGACCCTGGGTCTATTCAAAACCACTGCATAACCACAACCAAGAGTAGTTACAGGCTAGGTTTTTGGTCACTGTTCATTTGCAGCATATTTTTTATTATGTTCATTAAAATCCTGGCTCAAAACTCCTTTTCTACAGCACAAATAACATTCTAAGTAGGTTTCTTAAAAATTCCACTGCTCACAACAAGAATGCTTCTTAATTTGAGGACTATATTTTGGATCAGGGACCAACTATTGGCAACTATTGGTTCCTTTTTTTTTTGGACAAAGACTACTCTAGGAAAGAGCTACAGGCTTATTGTTCTAGCTGCCACAGATAATATGGAGTTATAACAAAATTAATAGCATTTCTCAGACATGTAGTTTGTAGCTTGAGGGAGATATTCTAGTTCATGCCAAGGGTAGTGATGCAGTCTGAAATAGGATCAGAGCCATGTGAGAAAAGACTTAGGGTGATATGAAATTTAGATTTCATGTAAGATTGTTGAGAAAAGGAGGAAATAAAACACTGATTGATTTCCCTCCTCCCCCCAAAATGTCTAATGGAATGAGAAGAATAGATTGAAAGGAAACAATGGGTAGGAGGCAGAGGCACCAATTTGGAATTGATGAGGTGTTTCAGGCATGAGATAATAAGAGCAACCACATTCTTATTCCGGGGGCACTCTGCTCCTTTTGAGACCATCTGTTCGTAACATTTTCTAGCACTCCCAATTCTAAAACAACAAAATTCTGGAAGGGTTTTGATGGAAGTACCATCTGATTTTTAGATTTGTGTTGTTTCTTTAAAAATAGATATGCTTCCTAAAGCGCCTGGCTTAAAAAGTAGAAAGCAAATAGCTCTCTTCTTTCCCTCTCCCTTCCTGGTTTCTGCCTCATTCTGTGTATCAGTTTAGGGGCATAAATGCATTTTATAATACCTTGGGGAAACAAGAAGGCATGCTAAGTCTGAAGTCTATAAGAAGTGAGAACTTGCTCTTATTTTTGCTTCTGGTCAATATCAGCATCTTGTCTAATGGAATGGAAGCCCCGCCCCCAGCATGGAAGAAGAAGATGGATTTGCTGATAGCCAGTCAAAAATATCTGGAACTGTACAAGGAGACCTTTAAATCAGGATAAAGCCATAAACAGGCAAGGAATGGTAAGGCAGAGTCACAGATCATCATTATTATTATTGTAAATTGTTTAGAGTATGAGACCAATCCACTTGAAATTTGGCAGAAGGGTCTCCCCCTGTACTCTACCTCTCATAATAAAGGTGGTCTTTCTCATGTTGGGCAGTGCTTATTACAGGGCCAGCATTCCACATTTACCCTAGCACTCCTGACTGGGGCCACTGTGCAAAATGCTGCTGTCTGGGATTAAAACGCACAGAAGCATTTCCTCTGTCTCCTTATGGAGCTGTTAAGTTCCAAAGTAGACAGTGTCTATTTCAAAGGATCTACTGTCCTTACACCATCCCCCTCACTTTCTATCCTTGAGTGTAAGTTGTGTGTAGCACAAATCTTAATTGGTCTTAATAAAAACCCAGAGCCAGACAATGGGGTAAATGCTGAAAGAACAGAGAGACAAAGGATCAAGTCACAGACACCGCTCACCTCCCCAGCTCCTCAGCTGAAAAAAACCGAGCTCCTTTCTCCTCCCACCTTCTATTCCTCTCTCTGCCCAACCATATCACCTCCTCTCTAAACCTCCCTAGTGCTGGGATTAAGGGTGTGTGTTACCAGTGCCTGGCCTCTATGGCTAACTAGTGGCTGGCTTTGCCCTCTGATCTTCAGGCAAGCTTTATTTGTTAGATCATACACAACATATCACCACAGTTGTGTATGCTTCTTACAACCCTGCTAAGATTATGACTGTATCTTAGTTCATTTGGGTGGCTGTAGCAGAATATCATCAACTAGTGGTTTGTAGTAACAATCACTAATTTTTAACAGCCTGTAGGATGAGAAATCTAAGATTTGAGGGTGACTGTCGCTTGCAGGTAATTATATTCTCACTATGTACTTGTATGAGTGAATGTCAAGGAAACTTTTCATGATTTGTGTTTTGAAAATACATATTTTTATTAATTGAGAATTTCATTCGATGTATTTTGATCATATTCACCTCCAACTCCTTCCCTTAACACTTCTAGATCCATCCCCACCTCTCCATGTGCCAAACATCTTGTCCTCTTTTTCAGAGTCTGTTTTTTATCTGTTCAGTTTTTTTATTAGTATATGATAATTGTACAAAATAATGGACTTCACTGTGACAATTTCACACATGCCCATAATGTATCTGATCACAACGGATCCCCATTACCTTCTCCGATTTCTCTCATCAAATAGTTTCTAGGATCTCTTTTTAAGGGCTTCAGTTTCATTTGTAGCAGAAACCTCCCAGCCTAATTATCTCCTAAAGACCTGTTCTCTTAATGTAATCGCATCCAGTTTCAACATAGGGATTTTGGGAGGGACATGGGATTCAGTCTGTGGCAGACCGGTCTCATATTTTTTGCCTTGGGACAAATATCTCTGTGCACTAACTTTAACTTTGGTGAGTCTTGGGAAGTTGTCCTTGTAGTCTGTCATCTTGCATAATCTTTGTATTTGTGTGCATAGTTTTCTCTAAGGAAGAGTACACCAATTTGGTCAGCCTTGAAAACATAATACAAATAACATTATACAGACTGAGCATGTTTTCTTTAGGAATTATATATATATATATATCAACCATTAGTTTAAAAAAAAAAGGCCATGAGTTTGAAGAGAGCAAGGAGGGGTACATGGGAGAGTTTATTTAGAGGGAGGAAAGGGAAAGGAGAAATGACGCAATTATAATCTCAAAAAAAACCCCTCTGAAATGGATAACACTTTACTTGGCATAATCACCAATAGAAGAGCTGTATGGATAAGAGAAACCCCATTAATAACAACTGGACAACACAGATAGTCTCAGCATTTGTCTCCAGATTTATAAGGAATATAACAGAGTAAAGATTTAAATTAATCCAAATTATTGCAGATGAAATAATGGGCTTCAATACACACACACACACACACACACACACACACTCTCTCTCTCTCTCTCTCTCTCTCTCTCTCTCTCACACACACACACACACACACACACACACACACACACACACACACATTGGCCAGCTTGATCACTACCAAAACCTTGTTTTTTGCCTAGGTTAAACCCAGAGATGATGGTGGCGAAACACTCCGTACTTAACAGAAGTAAAAATCAACCTTACTATGTAAGGTAGATCCTAAGGAGGGTTTGAGACTTATTGATCCAGTCTGGAAACTCTTGGGCCGTGATTCCAGAGCCCTTTTTATAGCACTTTCAGGTAATTTTTTTTTTTCTTTTCACAGTGCCATGTTTACTACCTGGGCTCTCTGAATGCATCAATGTACCACTTTTCAACCAGATGATCCCAAAATAACGGAGGTAAACTCATGTCAAGGGACACTCCCACGGGAAAGCAGGCCTTAGTCTACAAGTCCAAACTTTCAAGACAATGAGCAACACTGCAGAGATCCTGACAGGGCTGATGATCTTGCTTGTAATTTTGACCGTAAGAGGACCAAGAAGGAGATTGGGTGAAAAACAGAAGCCTTTGAACTCGTAGGAAAAGACTAACAGTCACACAGCTTTTGTTAGTGTTAGAGGGGAGAGCTGATTTATACCTGTCTGATGGTCTAATTAGTGGCAATTATTAATGGGGAGTTGCTACACTTCAGCGAACATACTTCTAAAGCTGACATTAAATACCTGCCTCTCTAATCAACACAAAACATGCTCTTCAGAATCATCTCGACCCACTTTCACCTCTGGAATCAATAAGCATTTCTCAAGAAAGTGCTGCCTCCTGTAATGGAAGGGGTGAACTCACTCCCTCAAGCTCTGTCATTGCTAATTTCAACCACGAGGGCAGAACCTTCCTGGCTTAATTACCTCCAAAAGGCCTTAATTCTTGCTTCAGTTTCAAAAGCATTTTGAGTGTGTGTGTGTGTGTGTGTGTGTGTGTGTGTGTGTGTGTGTGTGTGGTGTGTGCTGCACATGTTCGAGAGGGCCAGAGCTGGATGTTAGGTAGGCATCCTCCTCTATTACTGTCTGCCTTATTCCTTTTGAGTAAGGGTGTCTCGCTGAACCTGAAGCTTGCCATTTTTCTGCTAAGCTGGTGGCCAGTGAACCACAACCATCCTCCTGCCATGATGACCTCCAGTACAGGGGGTTACAGGCAAGAGACAGGCACAGAAATTACAGGGACACTCAGCCACACCCACTTTTCAAAGTGAATTTTTGAGGGCACATAAATGAATCTCTAAGACTCATTCATTATCTAACAAATAGAACATTTTTAGATAATTTTATTACACAAGAGAGATTACTTTTATAAATGAATTTTTTAAGTCTCTCTCTGTACAGCCCTGACTGGCCTTGAACTCTAAATTTGCCTGTGCCTTCCAAGGGCTAAAGTTATAGCTGTGCACCACGATGCCTGTCTAACAACTTACTTTTAATTGTTTGATTATTAATTCACGGGAACTAGTTATTTGTTTTAATAGCTTCCAAGAGTGTTACAGAGGGAGGCTCAGATTTAGCAACTTTCAAGCAGTAGGGATTTTCAATCCTCATGGCATGGAGTGTAATCTTGAAAGGCTGACCCACTTAGTGTACAACTCACATTATACCAATTGGCAGCTCTGGGTTTTACCTACATATAAAATCAGCCCCTTTATGGATTCCATCTCCATGGATTAAAAACAATATAAGCATACACATGAAAGGCTGAGCTAGCACAAGCCTACATTAATAAAACAGCATTTGCTTGCATACGAATGCATTTCTGTGAGTAGTTCTGTTGCATTAATTGAAAAGAGAAGCCTGACTCATGTTCTATATACATTTGATAACAAAAGCCAACTGTAGTAGGAGCAGTTATGTTACCTTCTTTGGGAATTATGGCTTAAAGATCTCTTAGAGCCAAAAAGAAGAAATTGTTAGCTCTTCCTCATGGCTGAGATCATAATGGAAGTCACAAATGGTGACCTCTGGATGACCTGGGTGGGACACTATTGTACTATTTGTTCCACAGCAGATGGGCTGCACAGCAAACACCGACATTCAGATGGAAGGAAGGCCAGTGCCATGGCCAGTCATTCCCCCTGTTCAGTGGCACGGAGTTCTGAACACGCTTGTTTCTGAATTCTTTGGCTACTGATATTTTGAAAGAGTAATGGCAAAATTTTCCTCTGTCTTTCTGTTTAGAAATACAGTTTCCTTTCCCTTTATTGTCAGCTCAGCTTACATAGCATTGGAAGTTCTCACTTCACTTTAGCTGTTTCCTACCTGCTGTGGGATGTTCTGTATGCCCTGAATGTGTTGCTCTGATTGGTTAATAAATAAAGTGCTGATTGGCCAGTGGTCAGGTAGGAAGTATAGGTGGGACAAAGAGAGAGGAGAATTCTGGGAACAGGAGGGCTGAGGGGGAGACGCCAGCCTAACATCCAGGGAGCAGCATGTAAAGGCAACAGGTAAAGCCACGGAACACGTACCGACTTATAGATTAATAGAAATGGGTTAATTTAAGATACAAGAACTGGATATCAAGGAACCTGCCATGGCCATACAGTTTGTAAGTAATATAAGCATCTGAGTAATTATTTTATGAGTGGGCTGCAGGACTTTGGGAGCTTGGCGGGACTGGAGAGAAACTCTCTAGCTACAGCTACCCTTGTGAATTAATAATTATTTAGCATTTAAAGACCAACTACAACACAAACCCACCTTTGATGACAGCTCAGGCAGCTGGTTTCAGTCTTTATTTTCCTTCTGAGTAAATGATCAGAGCTGTGCTTCTTGGAACACACAAGATCTCCTCCAATAGTCTCTCTCCCATAGATTTTCTATCTTCTCTCTCCTTTTTCCCTTCCTTCTCTTTTATTTTACTTTCAATCATGTGTATATATATATGTGTGGTTGTGTACAGATTGATGAATGTGCTCAAAGAGGGTAGCAGCATAAGATCCCTGGTGGGGATCTCGCTCTAACTGAGAGATGATATAACAGCTCGGGCCAGGCGGGACTGGAGAAACCTTCTGGCTACTCCCTGGAGTCACAGGAGGTTGTAAGCCACCCAGCATGCATGCTTGGAACTGAACTTCAGTCCTCTGCGTGAGCAGTTTTGCTATGTTAATACTTTAGCCATCTCTCCAGCCCCACAATAATATCTTTCTTAAATCAAAGTATTTTTTTCTTTAGAACAACAGCAAACTCTCCTTTTACTTCATTTAAGAAGTATTTAGGACACACACAACAGGGCACCATTTATTCTCTCTTTTCATCTTCTGGCTTGTAGTCTGTGGGCGGCTCCTCTACTGCTATTCTCTGTCTCACTATTGCTGTCCTGTCACTGGCCTCTTCCTTGTCCACGCTGTCAACCCCTCCTGTCTGCTTTTCCTGTCTCTCCAGAAGTGGAAGTGTCTTCTTCACCATTCTCCTGGCTTTCCATTTTCAAGGTTTTTCTCTTCTGTCTCCATCAGAGTGCTCCATTCTTCCTCTCTCTCCTCACGTCTTCTTACAACTTGCTGTTCCTTGGGGAAAGCTGTCTCGATTGCACTGGGCTCAGTCCACTGTCTCCTTCCTCATTTTTTTCTGCCCCTTGTGGGCCTCTTCCTACACCTGCATAATTTCAGTTGCTATTTTCTCTGCGTCTCCTTCCACTTTCAGACAGCATAACCTTTTAAAGTTCATTGTTAGAGGAACCCGTGCTTTCCAGGTATTCTCTCTTCTATTTTGAGACAGTATCTCATTCTTGTAGCCTAAGTTAAACTGGCCTTGGACTCATGGCATTCCTTCTGTCCCATCCCTCTAATGCCAGGGTCACCGGTGTGAGCCACCACACTTAGTTTCAGATTTCAAATGTCTAAACTGTGTGTATATACATGCATATGAACATGCACATATTTGCATTATCATTGCTTGTGGGTTTATAAAGCGAGATTGGGATAGGTTATTCCAACTGTACGGAATACAATCCTTTATTAACTTACCATGTAAATAAAAGAATGTTTTTATATAAAAAAGAACCAGAATGATATGTAAATTGACATCTCACAGATATGCTGTTGGGTGCTTCGTTCAGAGAGAAAAAGGCAGAGAGTAGCAGTTTATGAATTATATTATCATTGATAATTTGGAAACCATGAGTTTGTGAAGTAAGAAACCTATACAAATAGGGCATGTGTTGGGGACACAGTTCTCCAAACGGTAGCCTTTAACTGAGGAGGACGGCAGAGTCAATCATGGTTAAAGTACATAATCAAAACTGGCAATGGGTAGAATATAGGCATGCTTAGGGTACCAGGCAAAGACTCACTTGCTTCTAAAACTGAGGAGATAATTTTGAACCTTGTATTTGGAAATAGAACGTTTAGAAAGACTAGTTTAATTTTAGCATACATTTTTTTTTGGAAATTTTGAATAATTAAATTGGAATGGTCTACTATTTTCAGTATTTAGAAGTCAAAAGAGCCTAACATGGCCTTGTGTTTGTAGACTCCATAGTGAAATTTGGAGGGACTCCAAGGGGACCCTACCTGAAAATATAGACCAAAGACATCAGTATTCAGACATTTCCTTTCAAAGTTCCCTGTGACATGTACAAAAGCAGGGACATTTGCTGGCTAGTATCTGATGCAATTTGTAAATATGTAAAGGAATAATGAAGCAAATAAAAATTGACTTTTACTCCAGCAGCACCAGATTTGGCTGATACTATTTATTGTGTGTGTGCATGCATGAGCGTTTGTGTCTATGAGTCTCATGAAGATAAGAAGCAGCACTAGTGGATTGCATTTCCCTGGAGGCTGTGACAGGGCTTTATTAAAATTCTAGACTTGGTAAGGAACGAGATCTTTGATATCAAAAATCTTAACTCTGTAATGCAGACTTTTGGATTTTAGAGCATTGTAGATTTCAGGTTTTCAAAGCAGTGGTGTGTAACTTGCAAAGTTTAAGCAAATATTCCAAAATCTTGGGAGAAAACCTGAAGTATGAAACACTTCTGTTTCCGACTGTTTCAGATAATGAAAAATCTACTTACCATACATGCATTATAATTCTTGGTACTTAGAATATACATATATATATATTTGATTGAAGTGTTGTTTTGAGAGTCAAACTGACATAAAATATACCAGTATAGTAATATTACTGAGATCATATACAATTATTATAGAGGCTTTACAGACATGTAAAGGAATCATGAAGAAGATAAAAATTACCTACTATCTCATTACCCAGAGAGAGTTGGTCAGCTGGTACAAGTGCATGTATGTGTGACCATTGTGGGGTATGGTAGAATTTATGATCTGTAATGGGAATCATATTTGTAGCTATTTCGGTATCTAGAAGATGCTTCTGTGTGTTGCCTTGATATTCTTCTTTCATTATGGACTTTTTAATGGGACGAGTATAAATTTTTGTCTTTTAACTATGTTTGGATAGTGGCTGCTTGTCCCTTCTGTTTCACCATTCCTGGACAACTGTAGTCACCATTCTATATTCAAATTAGACTTTCAAGGTCAAGGCTCCACATATGAAGAAGATCATGCAGTGTTTATCTTTTTTTAGTTCTGGCTTATTTTAGTGAGCACACTGTTCTTCAGTTCCGTCTATTTTGCTGCAGATGATAAGATTTCATTCTTTCATGGATGAACAATATTTCATTGTGTACATACCACACATCTAACTTACCCCTTGATCTCTTGATGGACAGCTAGCTTGTTTATATATTGGTTATTTTGAATACTGCTGTGATAAACACGGGAGTATAGACCTTTTTTTTCCCCTCTGTATATTTGAACCGCATGTAAGATTTGAACATTTTTATCTCACCATTTTGGATAATATACTGTTAAGCATCATTAGGAATTCAATGCATTTTCGTGCCTTATGGGTATCTTTTTTTCCAGTATATAATCAATCCTATTTTAGTTTTTGTTAATCAAAATGCATTTATTATACAAATTTGCTTTATGGTAAATTTCACTAAGTAGGTTGTTACTCAGAAGCTGTTTGTAACCAAAATAACTGTTGCTGGGAATGTGATGTGCTTTAGTTACTTTTCTATTGCTGTGATAAAACACCAAGACTTGAGCAAAACACCAAGCAAACGGCAAAACAAAGCAAGCAAACAAAAAAATCCCACCAGGACCAAGGCAATTTAAACAATTATTTTGGCTTATAATTCCAGAGGGTTAGAGTTCCCAGGGCAGGGACAGCATGGCAGTAGGTATGGTAATAGGAGCAGGAAGCTGAGAGCTAACATCCTTTATTGAAATCAAGAAGCAGAGAGCAAATTGAAAGTGAGACTTCTTCATTTCAAAAGTGGTTCCTGGTGACATACTTCTTCCAGCAAGGTTACACCACCTAATCCTCTCCAAATAGTGCCACCAACTGGGAACAAAGTGTTCAGATGCTCAAGACTATGGGGGACATATCTTATTCAAACCTCAACAGTATGACAAAATCATGCCTTCGGTCAGTCTGTGCTTTGAATTATTTGTTAACCAAGCGAGCTCTGAGTGTGTAATTTAAGAACCATTCATTTACAGAGGGAATTTCCTCTGTCCCTTTATGACTTTGATAAATTATGAACTTCTAAATGATTCACTCCTTGTCTACTTTAGTAGCTCCTTCCCATTAATGAAATTATAGATTGAAAGATGTCAAGTGTTTCCATAATTGCAGTTTACTTGAATTTTGAGTTAGGATGGAAAACAGGGTCATTACAGGCCACTATGAGAACAAATTAAATCGAACAGAGTTCCCAGGAAAGAGAACAAAAGAGCAATACTATGAACATTCACAGTCTTTATGAAATTGGAAAGGAAACAATCCAATTAACTGTAAGATACGAGATAGGCTCTTCCGAGGCAGAAAGTTATTGCAATTCTTAGGCAGTTCAGCTGTAGTTAGGAGTAAGTGGGGGACCTCTTGGTTCTGTCACAGAAAATACAAGCGGACAGGCTAGTCTACTATTTTCTTCCAGGATGGATTTCAAACCACAGCAAAACTTACCAAGAAATGTAAGGTAACACTGGATTTTAAAATTCATTCTCTGTGAGTGTACATCACAGAGATGTTAGCTAATTGTTGCAACAATTTAGCTAATCGGTATTAGAATGTAGTAACTTGAGTCAACAAGTCTGAGGAATTCATTGTAAGTGCCATCACACAGTGATAAAAAGAACAGGTGCCTGACTTTTTTGCAAAACATTTTTTTTTCAAAACCTATTTAGATTTTTTTTCTTAACCTCTTCACTCTAGATAAAAGTAAACCAGTGAGGTTATATTTTTAACATTGCTTCCTCCCAGCAATTACTTTCCCATTTAGCTAATTGTAATGTTTTACTTAATTCCAATATACTTCTCCCTTTAACTGACTAGTTTTCATTGTTCTGAACAAAAAAGGTTTTCATACAACTCCCCAGCACCTCATTGTAGGTTTTAATGATTGCAGTATGACAGAAACAACATGAACAGTGAGATCAGGAGTCCCTTTGCCCATCTCCTCTTTCCTTCTCTCAGGTTTCACACGTTTCTCCCACTGCATTGCACGCAGAGGAATTATACGCATTAGGTCTGGACAGACTAGTTTTGGGACAATATAGGTGCATCATGGAGAACTTAATGTAATAATTGTTTAACCTAACCATACACATAGACTTGAAGCTTCTTGTTTTTCTTTCTTTCTTCAGTGCACTAGCTGGGTTTGAAATAAATATTTTACATCTCTGCTGGGTGAGTTTGCTGGTTACACCTTCCTTCTCATAAAGACATGCAAATTAACTCTTGTGGCTATACTGTCTATTCAACATTTATTCAGTAACACTTTGTAGAGTATCAGTCATGTATTCATCACTATTCTGGATACTAGTTTATATTTTATATGGATGAACAGGGAGATTTATAAGGAGAAACATATATCATTTACAATACAAAGACTTACCTAGGTACATATTGATGGATGAATGGGTAAAGAAAATGTGGTGTATTATATACAATGGAATATTGTCCAGCTATGAAAAGAATGACATTCTGTTACTTGCAGAAAAATGTATGGAGCAAGAAGACATGCAACGTAGAATTGTCCAGTACCAGAAAGACAATGCTGGCTGTCCATTTTCATATATGAAAACTGAAAAAGTTGAATATGATTTTCAGAGTTGAGAAAGTAAGGGGTAAAGGTAAATTGGATAATGGGTTCTAAAGCACAAATAATAAATTCCATGCATCTTAGGACAGTGGGATGAGAAGTTCATTATGATCTATGTATTTTTTATGAAGATCTAGAAGAGAGCAGCTTAAAGGCCCTGAGCGTAAAGAAGTGATGAGAAGAAATACTAGCTATCATGATCAGACCAGAGCACACTGTATGTACTCATTGAAATTTCATGCTGTGCTCCACTATTATGGTCAATGAATGCCATCTTAGTACACGACTCCTTCACTCCAGAAATATGACTTTAGAAAAGTCTTAGAGCAGAAATAAAGCAAGCCAGGAGTGCAGGTTGAAGATAAGAATAGTGTAGAAAGAGATTTTGACTTTTAGGTTAGTCTGCTCAAATGAGTTTGTTAACGAAAGGTTGCAAAGTATGAGGAGAGGGGTGGTATAGAAGAGGAGACTGAGGAGATTGGGGGGTGAGTACTACACACAGCCTGCTCTGCTCATGGCTGCTTCCCAGAGCGGTGGGCAGACTACAGAGAAGAGGTGAGTAAGGTCAAAGATCTATCTCAAGCAGAGAGTTTCCACCCAAGTAGACCCTTGTGTCTCGTTTGTACCCAGGAACCTGTGGAGGCTTTTAACTTTGAAGTACCTGTCAGGAAGAGATGAGGACTAGAGCTGTGGTTGAATTGTTGGATAGGATCCTGGAATCTTGTTTTAACCTCAGTGTGTGTGTGTATGTGTGTGTGTGTGTGTGTGTGTGTGTGTGTGTGTGTGTGTGTGTGTAACAACAGTTCCTTGAGTTGAGTTTTTCTGAAGCAAAATCATATTGATTTAAATTAAAAGAGAAGCAATTTAAATTTACATGTGAGTTTGTTGAGTGAATGAGATTATTGTTGGCTATATTTAAATGATTCTTCCATGCTACATTTCACCCACTCTCCACACTGCAAGTCCCATCCTGCTCAAATCATACGCATATTTATTTGCCTATTTGCTTGAAGTTTATTTGAATGCTCTCTGGAGTTTATCAATAATATGGCCTTTTATGACAACATTTAAGTAGCTTAATAAAAACATGCTTGGGAAAACTGATTTTCTCTTTGCCGGCAGATATCAATTTCAGATAGCGTCTTGGTTAGGGGTGCAGCCCTGTGTCTACTTCCATTTGCCAGTGCTAAAACACTGTCTGGCTTGAAGCTGTGCAGGCCCTTAGGTATGCTGCCACTGTCTCTGTGAGTTCCTATGTGCATTAGTCCTGTTGTGTCTGGAAGACCCTTAAAATCTTTAAGCAGACTCTTCTGTATAGATCCTTGAACCTTGAGGGGATGGGTTTGATGAAGACGTCTCATTTAGGACTGAATGCTCCAAAGTCTCTCATTCTCTGCACATTGTCCATTTGTGGCTCTCTCTTTTTCCTTTTCCTTTTTTTTTTCCCCAGACAGTGTTTCTCTGTGTAATAGAGACCTGGCTGTCCTGGAACTCACTTTGTAGACCAGGCTGGCCTTGAACTCACAGAGATCCACCTGCCTCTGCCTCCCAAGTGCTGGGAT
The DNA here is from genome assembly GCA_902168425.1 of Peromyscus attwateri. Classification (NCBI taxonomy): domain Eukaryota; kingdom Metazoa; phylum Chordata; class Mammalia; order Rodentia; family Cricetidae; genus Peromyscus; species Peromyscus attwateri. The sequence goes on from CABHPP010000963.1 coordinate 62,964, forward strand.
TAAAGGCATGTGCCACCACACCTGATGGTTTTCACTCAGTAAATCAACCACACTTCAGGGTATGCCCAATGCCCAACAGTAGTTGATCCCACAAAATGAACTCAGTGGTATTTTTCTGGGATTTTTGTTTCATTTTCCTGTGTCCTGGCATTTTTTTTGTCTTACTGGTCTTTGGCTTGTTTTGGCTTTTGTTCTTGTGCTTTTCTTTTTAAAGAGAAAGAGAAAGAACATGAAGTTGGGTGGGTAGAGAGATGGAGAGGATCTTGGAGGAGTTGGGGGAGGGGGAAACCGTGGTCAAAATATATTGTATGAAAACTTTTTTTTCAATTAAAGAAGTTTAATAAAAAATAAGGCAAAGAAAAAAAAAACTTAGTGTCCTGATGCTTAACCAAGAGAGCATGCATGTCCAGAGGGGCTGGGAACTGGGGGGGATGTCTTAGAATTTGCCTACTAAAGTGAGACAACCAATAATGTTTGAACAATGTTTATAGATTCACTAATAATATTATACTAATTTAAATGTTCTGTTTTACATAATTGAACCTCGATGATATAATATATTAATATTAGAAACTGAATAAGTAGCCCCTGAGAATGCTAAGCTTTGCATTATATTTGTAACTTATTATACATTTAAAACGATTTAAACAACTTTTAGCAATAGCATGTGTAGTGCTATTGCTAAAATTTGTAATTGTATTATTTGTAATTGTCCACTCGAAAGGCTGAAGAGTTGAATATGCAATTAAGAGCACTGGCTGCTCTTCCAGAGGACTTGGGTTTGATTCCTGTCTCTCACATGGTGGCTTGCAACCATTTGCAACTCCAGTTTTAGGGGACTTGAGTAAAACGTGTATTCGTAGGTGTTTGGGTGGAATATTCTGTAGATACTTGTGTTGCCCATTTGATGTATGATGTCAAGTAATTCTGATGTTTCTCTGCTTGATTTTATACAGACGACCTTTCTATTGGAAAAAGTGGAGTATTGAAACCACCTACAATTACTGGATTGATGTTAATCTGTGTCTTTAAAACCAGTAGTACATTTTGTATTAAAATAGCCACTCTAGCATTTGGTGCATGTATGCTTAGGATAGTAACGTCTTCTTGGTTAACTGTTCCTTTGATCAAAATGAAGTGTGCCTCCTTATCTATTCTGATTAGTTTTAGTTTGAAGTCTTTTTTTTTTTTTTTTTGTCAGATTTTAGTATAGCAATGCCCACTTGCTGCCTGGTCCATTTGATTGAAGTATGTTTGTCCATTCTTTTACTCTAAGGCAGTGCCTATTTTTATTTAAAGCTATGCTGTATTTCTTGTAGACAATGGAAAAATAGAAGGATTTTGTTCTTGATTCATTCAGTCATCCTGTGTCTTTTGATTGGAGAATTGAGGCCATTGATATTTAAAGCTATTGTTGAAATGCTTGTGTTAATTATGGCTATTGTGTTGTCGATTTTTATTGTTGTTTAGCAGTTTCCTCTGTGATTAAAATGTTCCACCCTGCAGGGAAGCTTTTTAATAAGACAGAAGGCAAACTACTCAAGATAGCTTCAGGAAGTCCCTGAAACTTACAAGATTCACTTTAGGACTGAGAGTAAACAGTAAAGATTGCTGAGAGTCACTCTCATATAAGCCAAACTGCAAAGAAGACTGTCAGAGGAGCCAAGCTGCAAGGAAAACCTTGAAAGCAGACCAGCTTCCTGGAAGTAGAAACCAGCCCAGTTTCCTGAAAGAGGTTTAGATCAACCGAGTCAGTCACCTGGAAAGGATGCTCTGTTGGCCTGCCTGTGGGCTGTGCACTGTGCTCCAGGTTTTGAGCTTTTGTGAGCTATCACCCATGCTGGTGTGGGCTTTGGTGATGTAGTAGCTGTCTTTGAGTTGGGTCTGTTCCTGTAAGTAACTCGTCACCCATATTCTTGTAAGTAACACCAATAAAACTCATTGATTCACCAAGTTGGACTTTGGTGCAATCTGTAGTTGGTCTTTCATGGGCTCCCTATCTGGGGTGAGTAGATTATTTGTGTGTTGTGTCTCCCTAGGGAAAGTCTTGCCATACAGCATTGGTATCTCAGTGGTGCTTTGTATTTTAGCAATTATGGTTTTGTATTTCTTTACATGGTCTCTCCGCTATGTTCATTCCTCCCTGAATTGTATAAGAATGGGGAAAGTGGGCTGAGTAGTTAGGGAGAATGCATTTATTTTCTCTCTGCTCTTAGCTGCGGCTGTGACTAGTTGCTTCTAGTTCCTGGCACCTTGATTTTCCTACAGTGATGGACTGGAACCTGGATTAAAATAACCCCCTTCTCTCCTAAGTTGCTGGCAGCCAGAATATTTTGTCACAGCAACAGAAAACATGAAACTAGAACAGAAACTTGTACCAACAGAATGGAGCCATTGCTTTGAAAAGCTTGAGTATTTTATGACTAGAACCTAGAATGTGGGAGAGTTTGGAACTTTGGCCTAAAGAAGCTGTTGGATCTTGCAGGCAAAACTTAATGGGCCATTCTTGTGGGAGCTTGGAAAAGAAGGATGGTGAGAGAAATGGACACAGTGGAGGCCTGCACCGTGAGGTTTTAGAAGGGAACTGTGGAGAATTGGCTATGGGTGTTCCATGTACTATTTTGGCCAAGAATGTATCTTCAGCCATGGCCTGACAACCTGAGTGAAGCTGAAATGAGAGATGATGTAGTAGCTTGAGAGAGGAAACTTAAAGACAGGATGTGGTGGTATTGTGTTTCCCAAAATATTGTGTACCTTAATAAACTTATCTGGGGTCAGAGACGGAACAGCCACAATATTAAACAGAGGTTAGGCAGTGGTAGCACACGCCTTTAATCCTAGCATTCCAGAGACAGAAATCCCTCTGGATCTCTGTGAGTTCAAGGCCACATTGGAAATGGCCAGGCATGGTGACACACGCCTTTAATCCCAGAAATCGAACCTTTAATCCCAGGGAGTGGTGGTAGAAAGCAGAAAGGTATATAAGACGTGGGACCAGAAACTAGAAGCATTTGGCCTGGAGAAGCATTTGGCCTGGTTAAGCATGTGGCTGGTTAAGCTTTCAGGCTTTTGAGCAGCAGTTAAGCTAAGATTCATTCTGGATGAGGACTCAGGGGCATCCAGTCTGAGGAAACAGGACCAGCTGAGGATCCAGCAAGGTGAGATAGCTGTGGCTTGTTCTGGTTCTCTGATCTTCCAGTGTTCACCCCAATACCTGGCTCAGGTTTGTTTTATTAATAAGAACTTTTAAGACTCATGCTACAACAGGATATTATTCAGGCTGCTGCTAAGAAAGTAGATGTAATTGGTAAAGAGATCAGTACCATTGTGAAGAAGCCTCCTGTACAGCACTGGGGGAATAGAAAAGTGTTTCTTTGGAATTAGTACACAGAAGCTGATATGACTGTGGTTCAAGGAGACTTGGTTATATGGTCAGCTGCTAAAAGTATTTGGAAATATTGTACGCATCGTCCATCTGGTACAGGTATTGAAGACATGAAAGATGCAAGGAGAGAGTCATGAAGAGCAACTGAGTCTTGGAACTGAGTGGCAGTCAGAGTCCTTGAGAAGAGACCAATGAATTAAGATGTGAAGGTGGAACCTCTGTTGCAATGGGGACTCCAGGACATTGGGTACTGCCAAGGTAGAGTTAAAGGTGTGGACTGGAGATAGTCTAAGCCTAGTAGAAAGGCTGTGTGTGCTTCAGGTGTCAGAACTGGTGGTTTGGGGCTACCCAAGCCCCTTAGAGGCCATAGAATTTATAATGCTCAGATGCTGGGCATGAAGCTGCAAGATTTGGTGACTCCCCGGTAGACTCTGATTTTGTTTTGGTGTGGCTGTTCATTGTGATGGCCTCGATTCTTTACTTTTGGAATGAGAATGTTCCTTCTGTGCCATTATATACTGGGAATATAAGAGCTCACACAGTTAAGAGATTTGTGGCTTTAGAGTTTACATTTTTAAGGACTTTAGGGTCTTCTAAAGCTGGTTTGTATTTTATATTATGAAGCAAAAACACAAGACTTGGGTACAAGGACTGGAAAATTATGGTTTAAAGTGATGTGTTTTTGTGTTAAGTTGACAAGGAGTGAATCTGTAATGGTACACTTTAATTTTTTTTTCGAGACAGGGTTTCTCTGTGTAGTTTTGGTGCCTTTCCTGGGTCTCGCTCTGTAGACCAGGCTGGCCTCCAACTCACAGAGATCCACCTGGCTCTGCCTCCCGAGTGCTGGGATTAAAGGCATGTGCCAACAACACCCAGCCACCACTTTAATTGTTATCTGGGCACAAGCTAGAATCATCCGGGAGGAAAGTCTCCGTGAGGAATTTTCTGGGTCATGTTGACCTATGGGCATGTCTGTGGAGCAGATTGTCTTGCTTAATTGATGTGGAAAGACCTAGCTTATCATTGGATAGCAGCATTGCTGGTGTTGAATTCTACAAGTTCCCACTGCTTTGATTTTCCCAAAATGATGGACTGTAACCTGGAATCATGAGCTAATATAAACCCTTTGTCTCCTAAAAAAGAAATGTGCACTAGGATAAAAGTCAGTTTTACAGCTGAACTACTTTATATATCTTTGATACCCTTGACATGTTAAAGTGCATTTTTAAGGATACCAACATTTTTGGCTTAACTTTTAAGAAATTACTCTTTCCTTTGAAGAGACTATGGAAAAACAGAGTGTTACTGGTGACTTTTATTAATTGGAGGAAGTTATTCTATGCTCATTTTAGGGTCAGCTTTAGAATCCAAGAAGGGTCTAAATGATAATTCATGTCTCTCCCTCAGGAAAATGGTTGTGAAGAGGTTTCTACAAAACGATTATGGATTATGATAAGCCATTGGATTCTGATATTATAAAGCCTGTGAATAGAAATACTGCCAATCAAATTGGTTTGTTGTGAATACTTCCTGCTTCCTTTTCCCTGAAGGAGTTGTTAACAGATCCTAGCCTACCTGAAGCCAAGGAACTGGAGTAGACTCATATAATGTTTTCTCTCTTTTTCCAACTAGCTTCGAATGTGTGGACTTTGGAATGGGAGATTCAGATCACCGATCACAAGAGACAGCCAACTTTCACCAGGAAGAAATAGTTTTATAATGACGAGGTTCTGTTATATTTGAGTGCAGCCTCCTGTATTCTCCGGCTACACTCATCACTACAGTCTTATTATTTGCCCACATCTTATCTCACACTCAGTGCTGGGAACAGTAGCTAAACAACTCCTCTTCCCTCATCTTTCTATCAGAGAGAGATTCTAACTCACAGGGACAAAATCTGAGCAGAGGCCATTACCTGGGAAGTGGGGGCAGCTGTGTGACCCTTGTGCCTCTTGCAGATCTCAACCCAGAACAGAACCCCAGAGTTTCTGAGCTAAAAGGACTGCCCATTATTTCCCTATTGCAAGCCAGAGCCCTGACACCGAGGAAATGTTCCTTCTTCTACATGGAGACTTATTTGTCTCCAAGGAAAGTTAATGCTTGACACCGAGAAAAGTGCTTATTTAATTGGTCCCCTAGTAAGAGAAGCAGCAGGCTTGTCACTATCACAGGAGGGAAGCTGGAATTAGAATTGGGGACACATGCTCTCTCTAGCTAATGAACTGCAATAGGTTGGGGGGTAGTATCAGTGTTTATTTCCTGATCTGAAGGAGAAATTAAGGATAGGATCTTTTTTATGTGTGAATGGAGTGTGGTAAAATGCAGCAGTAGTAGGTGTGTTGGTAGGTGTGTTAGTCAGGGGAGTATTTGCCAGCATGAGTATCATGAGATAAATATTGCTTATAGTAATTAGACCTTAGATAATTTAGATATTGGTGAAGAACTGGAAGGGGAGTTATAGGGTCATAAAAGAAATGGCCTTTTGAAAACTTCCACACTCTCATAATGGCTGTATTATTGGCCTATTTGAGAGGTCAAGTGTTTCCAGTTACCAAAGTGGGGCTACAGGGAGGAAGCCCCCCAAAAAGTCTGTGGCAAGCTCTTATATCTATGTGGTTATTGCCTTTAATGGGTCTTTTGCCATGTGTCTGCTGATGAACCTGGGGTGTTTGCCCATCTCCTGTCCATCAGTAGTGACAGAATCCAGTGATAATGGCTTTACTTCTTTACTTCAAATTTCATGCAAATCTTTATTTTGGGTAATGTACCTTATGTATCAAAAGGGGTTCTGTGAATTGTGAAAACCTCAACACCAGGGTTATGAACCTAAGGGCAGTGGATCCAATCAGAAGCAGAGGGAGCTATAGGTGGTATAGACGATCTATCTGTAGAAGCAGAGGTGGTATCCTCATCATAAAGGATGAAGGCTAAGTCTTGAAATTCTTTGTTGAAAATGGTATAAGGCAATGACAGGTTAGCTAGAATATTAACTTTGTCTATCCCATTCTGCACTTCTCTTCAGAATGTTCCCTTAGTGAATAACTTCGTAGTTATATTACAGATTGGTATGTTCATTTTCTGATGACTAAGGGTGAAGAGGCAAGAAAAGAAGAGCTGCAATTTTAGTTACGAATTTGTTAGTTGCACAGAATCCAAGTGAGCATAACTTTGTAAGTAGGGATTTACTTTTTCATAGTGTGAGAAGTCTGAGTGAATTCATTCTCAGGCTAGAACATGGGCTTAGGAAGGTCCGGTAGGATTTGGGTTTTGGCTTCTCTTTCTTTCTATCTGCTAGTTTTAACATGTAGGCTTTTTATGCTTGTGCTTGTTGTCTTATGGTCTCCAGATGTCTGTCCCCAGATTCAGGATTACATCTGTTTTAAGACAGAAAAAAGAAGCAGAGGGCCAAAATTTTTTCTTCTCATGAAAAAACAGTAAAACAAACAAACAAACAAAGAAAGAAATGTACATTGTCACTAAAGCTTACTCTCAGACCTCCCTTTCTATCTTATTGTTCAAAATTGTGTCTCATGGCACCTTTAGTTTCAAACAAGATTGAGGTTATGTGGTGAAGTGGAAAAGCATTAACTACACACTTTCAAATTGATCAAGATCAACTTCTGAGACTGTAGAAAGAGCCCAACTTCACGACCTGTTAGAACATGAGATGGGTAATGCGGAAGAAAGGAAGAAAGATGTGGTGGCATTATGAGAGGATGCTTGTGGTCCACAGGGGATGCTTCACCGTTCCTCATTTTCTCCTTCTTCCTGGGACAAAAGGGGATGCTGACCTTCAGGGTAGATTGTGATAGAGAGACCCTTTTAGTTCTTAGTGGCAGTACAACCAAGAGGTTATCTAACTCTGGAGATCTTGGTGAACATTTTGTCTGATCTGGAGAAAATGGAACCAAAATTTCTGAATGTTCCTACAATCAACAAATGGCACCCTCTAATGTGCAAACAGGCAGTGATGAAGTTGTCATCTGGGTTTGATTTCTACTGCACGATTTCCTGAAGATGCTAAAAGCATGGTGTTATGCCTGATCTCTTTGTGACAAAGCATGCTCCTTTAGGATGAAGGAACTGGTCGATCACTCTGTATTCCAGTGTCCATCATGGTATCTTGTCTCAGAGTGAATACTGAATATTTCAAGTCCAACTCTTACCAGGGGCTTTCGAATGGCTGACAAAGCCCACACAACTGAGTTACTTTGGGGGAATTAAAGCATTTCAATGCATACAAAAGTCATACCTGAGACCATGAGACGGGTTAGATGAGAGACGTGGAAGTTGAAACCCAGTATCAGTGTTTTTAAACATTTTTCAGGGTTTTCACTATGCAGCTAAGATGGAAAGTCACTGTAATAGAGGCCTTTTAATTCTTTTTCTTAGTGAAATAAAACTCAGTGGAGAAGAAAACAACAACAACAAACAAGGAGATATCCCGTCTTAAGGATATCGATTCATGACTTTTCAAGGGGGGTATTTCTTGAACTTGAGCATCACTTAGGAGTCACCATCTCAGCAAAGATAATTTTGGTCCTTTGAACAAATTTGATTTTGAATCCATTCTTGTGTTAACCTATTAAAAATATCCACAACAGGATGACAAATTGGCTAAAAATAAGAAAATTCCATCAGAACTTGAGCATTGTTAATGATAACAGACAAATTAGTGAGCCCGCTCTTCCCTTCTTGATGTAGCTCTAAGAACTGCATGACTATGAGCAAGGCTCAGATCAAGCCTGTATTTCCCTTTTTTTTCCTACTCTGAGCACATCATCTCTTTGCCCTTCCTTTAACGGGTTGTTCTACGCAGTTATAAATTTCTAGGCAACTCTGAATTTTCATGTTGTCATTAGATGGAGAGAGTTGGCAGTTCTAAAGATAAAAGTGCCTTCCTTTCTGGTGGACTAGAAGTGAGGACAGAGGAGTTGATGGGGGTGTCATCACCACATTATGGACTCAATCTGTTCCTTCCTCCAGTTGGGCTTGAATTAAGTCATCTGGTCTTGTGCACAAAGACCTGTCTGCCAGTTACCAGCTGTGTTATTTGGGACTACTTCCTTAATCTTCCTGGCTCTTGGCTTTCTTATCTATAAGCTTATAGAACAAATTATGTTTCAGGATGATATAATTTTCATCAGCTTTAAAGCATGTTCCTGTATTTCAGTGTCAATATATTAATTTTTGTGGGATGCAAATACTCAGTCCCTAATACAGCAGGCCACAAGTTGTGTCTTTTGCCTTTTACTTTAGCTTCATAGCTGTTTTTTTTGCCCCCAAGCAAATATCAACATATTTATTTTCAGTGTCTTCACTGGCGTAATTCTACCCCCACCATTCTGGTCAATCCCAGACCAACTCTGACACATCCCAGCATCTGTCTTAGTATCTCTTACTGGGATTCCTTCTGGTCTTTCCTTAGGTTCCACAATACCCTACTCTCCTGGGTTTCTTCAGCTTCCTGTTCACTCCTTTGTCTCTGGACATCCTTCAGCTTAGTCCTAGGACTGTGTCTTCTCACTGCATGCTTATTCACCAGGTAGTCTCACATCTGTAGCTTCATTTACCACTTACATGTGGAAGACTCCCAAACATAACACAATTATGTTAGCCAGAATTTCATTGCTATGATGAATACCTAAGAGAAACAGTTTAAGGCTTGGGATCAATGGTAGCCTTCTTGCCTCAAATATACAAGGCACTAGGGTCAATTTTTAGTCCACACGTATGGGGAGAGAGATAGAGAGGGAGGGAAATGGGGTGGAGATTTTACAATCTTTTACCCCCTCTTCTGTGATGGAGACTTTTGAGGAGGGGGTATGGCATGTATATCACATTTAGAGCTGATAACAATCTCTTATTATTTGCATATTGACAAGTTGTGGGCCTCTGTGTTAATTGCTATCTACTAATAAGGTTTTCTGATGAGAGCTGAGAGATGCACTAATCCATAAGTATAACAATAAATCATCAGGAGTTATTTTAATATGTCTAATTGGCAGAATAACAGTAGCTCCTCTCCTAGGTCCTATCTAGCTGTAGGTTCTTAGCCCCACCTATACCCGGGAGCATTTTGGGCAACACAAATAGGACTTCATCAGCTTAGAAGAGAGTGAGAGTCAGAATAAGAAGAGAGTGGGAGAGAAATTGACTAAGCAGGGGAGTTGGGGAATGGATCCGAGAGGAAGTGAGAGAGCAGGATAAATATTAAAATACATTGTTTCAAATTCTCAAAGAAAATAAAAATATTGTTTTAAGGGAAGAACAAAATTTCGTTCATGATTGTTTTTTCCATTTTTAAAAATTTGCGTTAATCAGGATTCCCTGATTAAAACACATAAAAAGCTTTTAGCTTTTTCTTGCTAAAAATCTTTATAATTTTTAAAATTTGAACATCCTTACAGAAGGGCTTTGGTGTAAAAGTACTGTTCACTTTGTGATGGGTAGGAAGAGAGAAAAAGGGCCAGGGGCAAGGTAAGTCATTTAGGAAAGGTTCCCTTGACCTATTATTCCTTCATCTAGCCCATATCTCAATAATGCCATCATATTGAGAATCCATCCAGGCATTAACCAACTCTCTAGATCAGAGCCCTTAGGATCCGTACATTTCCCCCAAACTTACTAGCAGGTAACTAAGTTCCTAGCACATGAGTCTTTTGAGAGACATTTTGTATCCAAATCATAACACTAACTTCTATTAGACATTTCTATTTGGATGTTTGAAATACAGATTCAAATTCAATTATAGTCTTAACAAATTCAAAATAGGGCTAAGATTTTTATTTCTTAAATTGTGTCCTCACCTACTTCTCTGCTTTAGAGTTTAGTGCCATTTTAAACCTTTATGTTTAAATCCAGCCACAAAAGAACTCTCTCTGTCTCTCCTTAAAGCCAAGCCATGTCCTGGACTTTTAAGTTTCACCATTTTTAAACAGCTTTAGTGAAGTATAACAGTAAGTAAAGAATTCTAATGTGTGCAACTGATGATCTTGGACATACTTAATACTCAGGATACTATCTCTCCAATCAGCAGCATATCCTCGCATAGTTTCCTCACATTCTTTTCTTTTGGAGAAATGGTAAGGGCACTTAACATGAGCTCAACACTCCCCTGTCCATTGCAGTATTTCCCACAGTAAGGGAGATGGAAATGTCCCATGTAGATAAATGAAGAAAAATGCTATACACACATAATGGAATATTAGTCCATCTTGATAAAGAAGGAAACTCTTCAAAGTGTGACAGCACAGATAATCCTTGAGGACATTATGCTAAGTGAGATAAGCCAGTCATAGAAAGAGAAATGCTGATTCCACTTAAGTGAAGCATTCACAACAGTGAAACTTAAATATTTCAATTGACAAACAACTTTCTGTCTTCATTGCTATAACCCTTTTTTAATATGCCACTTCTTTATGTCAGGCAACCAACACAGCTTCCTGATTGGCCTTTCGATTACTTTTTTTTTTTTTTGCATCCTCAATATGTTCTCTCAACTTCAGCTGGAGTGATATGGAAACTCAAATTAATCATAGGATTTTCTGATTAAAATGCACAAAAAACTTTTAGTTTTCTCTTGCTAAAAACTTTATAATATTTTTAAAAAGTCAACATACAAACTAATAGGTTTCATTATGGCATTTGCATGCACAATAGTCTTTGTTCTAATTAATCTTCCACCTCCCTTTGGGTGGTTCTCTCCTCCCTGCAAATAGTACCCTAATTTGTTTTCATATAACATGTATTCTGTGGTGATATATTGTGTACCCTCATAAACTTGCCTGAAGATCAGAGAAGCAAAACAGCCAGCCACTAGTTCTTACCTCTATGAAATCTTTAGCCTAAAGAGAGTGAGTTCCTGTTTCCTCACGCCTTATATACCTTTCTCTGCCTTGCTATATTACTTCCTGGGATTAAAGGCATGTGTGCTTTCCAAGGAAAGGCATGAGATCTCAAGTGCTGGGATTAAAGGTGTGCCACCACTGCCTGACCTCTATGTCTAATCTAGTGGCTAGCTTTGTCCTCTGATCGTCAGGCAAGTTTATTAGGGTACACAATATATCACCACAGTATTCCATTACCATTTCTCCCCCTTTAAGATCTGTACCTCTGCTTTAATAATCTCTTTTCTAGCTGCATGATGTACACATACATTATATACATGTATAGTTTAAAATGTGAAAGAATATGTGTGGCACTTGTCTGAGTCTGACTTATTTCACTTAACATAATGCTTTTCACTTCCATCCATTTTCTTACCAATGTCTTATTTTTATTTTTCTTTATGGCTGAATAAAATTCCATTATGTATATTACCAAATTTTTCTTTATCCATTCATCTGCTGGTGGACATCGAGGCTGGTTCTACGTCCTCGGGATTGTGAACAGTGCAGCAATAGACAATGATGTTCAAGTAAGATTTTTTTTTTAAGACAAGGTCTCTTTACATAGCACTGGCTGCCCTGGAACTCTGTATAGACCAGGTTGGCCTCAGACTCACAGAGATCTGCCTCCTGAATGCTGGGATTAAAGGCATGCACCACCATGCCTGGTCATCATGTAAGATCTTTTAAGTCTGGACCAGAAAATATCTACATCATGTGGCACCAGCTTCCCCCAATAGTTTTGTTTCATTTCATGCTCTCGCTTGCAGTCTGTTCAATCATATGATCATTGCTTCAGTTCTGGGACATATGCCCTGCTTTTTCCTCCTATAGGGCCCTCCTCATACTTTCTCTTCAGCATATGCTCCACTGTTTCTCCTCTTCTGTCTTGCAAGCCTCAGTCTTTGGAGCCCATTCTTCTGGGATGCTTTGATTAGGGCAGGTGCTCCAAGACATGTGCTCATAATTTTGTAGCCCTCCCCTAAATAGAATTCTACCACAGTTTATTGGCATGCTGTGACTGCTATAACAAACTGCCACAGACTGGTAGCTTAGCAACAGTCATCTAACCTCAGAATTTTGAGCTAAAATTCCAAGATCAAGGAATTATCTGATTTGATTTTCCCAAGGCCTCCCCCCCCCCCAGATGACCACTCTTAGGGTCTGCAGACAGCGTTTTCCTTGTGCCATCCCTGCTCAATTTTTCTTTTTCTTTTTCTTTTTTTAGATTAGATGCCCATTGACGGGTCTGATTTCGCTTGTTTCAAACACAGCTGCATTCTGTGGAACCCAGAGTTTCAACCCACATATCGGGATGGTGAGCAATATTCAGCCCATAACAGACAATTTGAAGCTTTGTAATTATCATTGTCTAGTAATCTGTAATTCAGTGAATACAAGGACATGTCTGTGCAATCCTCCATGGTTATTACCCAATCTGGCAGCACCGCAGACAGACCACTTGTTGAGAAAATGAGCACTCACAAAGCAGAAGAACCTGGCAGAGGGGGTTACATCATGATGCACTGCAAAAGGCAGGTGAAACTCATGGTGGTGACGCTAGATAGATGACCCTGCTGACTCAGGATCCTGCTTCCTTTTGTCCCGAGGATCTTGTTATCTTAAAAAGCATTGACTTCTGAAATCCTGTTGCTGGTTTGAATACTTGGTCTTCCATGCAAGGCTTTATAACCAAGCGAGTACAGTACAGGGCAAAATAGAAATAGTACAGCTTTGGTAACTGATAATTACTGATTTAACTTAAATGTGCATGTTTGTGGCAAGTACATTGAGCCAAACAAAACTGTTTAAAAGAGGTTCACTCCTTGGCAGCTTTGTGCACATGCCATTTATATCAGTGAGAGTTCACTGCTGGACTGCTTGAACACCTGAAGTCCTCATTCCCAATCTCATCAGCCTTCATTCAATTTTAACTAATTTGCTTACTTTAAAATTAGAAAAAGGAAGACATTTACTTTTAATTTCATGTATATGTATGTGTGTGGGTATGTGCGGGTGCCCGCAGAGGCCAAAGGAGGGTATTGGATCCCCTAGAACTGGACTTTTAGACAGTTGTGGGCAGCCCAATGTGGATGCAGGGAACTAAGCTAGGGCCCTCTGTAAGAGAAGTATCTGCTTTTAACCACTGAACCATCTTTCCAGCCTCCCAAAAGTGTATTTAAAGAAAATATTAATACTCACTTTGCATTCAAGGCATACATAAAAGTCTAGAAAAGTATTGTAAATTAATTATACATAACAGTCACAATAATTAGTAGGCCTTGAATATGGCATTTATTTCATGGACTTCTTTGTACACAGTTTTATAATAAATATTACAGAATTTAAACTACCATGTTAAACAAAATACCAAGGACTTTTGTGCTTCATGTACAGTTTTCAATAACAAAGATCTTGGAAAATTACTAATGCAAGCAAGAGTTGACATATCCAATGACAAAACAAACTTACAAGGATTTCTTACATGAGGGGCAGGAGAGGTAGCTCAGTCGTGAATGAGTAAAGAGCACTTGCTGCTCCAGCAGGGGAGCTGGGTTCAGTTCTCCATATCCACAGGGGGGTGTTTCTGAACCACCTTAACTCTAGAGGCAAAGTAGCTAAAGCCCCTTTCTGGCCTCTATGGGCACTAGACATATGCATGGTGCACTTACATACATTCTGGCCTTTCACACATACACCACTATCTGTGTCTGGGATCCTAAGACCCTGACTGGGGGTAAGAGGGAACGAAGAAAGGGTAGGCACACGGAAAAACTGGAGTTAGGTGGGTGATGCACACTCTGATGGACCGGCCCTAACTACACAGCAACCCCCAGCCTCAGTGTGCTATGTACAGCACAGGGAGAGGGGTAGAAAGTCTGGGTAAGGGGTCGCTGTAGGCAAGCAGTCTCAGGCTGTAAACATCGGGGGAGGATGTGGTGGTATTGTGTTCCCCAAAATATTGTGTACCCTTATAAACTTATCTGGGGTCAGAGAAAAGAAAAGCCGCTAGATACTTAGGATAGGCAGTGTTAGCACATGCCTTTAATCCTAGCATTCCAGAAGCAGAAATCCATCTGTTCAAGGATACAGCCGAGCATGGTGACTCACGCCTTTAATCTCAGAAAGTGAGCCTTTAATCCCAGGGAGTGGTGGTAGAAAGCAGAAAGGTATATAAGATGTGAGGACCAGAAACTAGAAGCTTTTAGCTGGTTAAGCTTCAGGCTTTCAAGCAGCAGTTCAGCTGAGAGCCATTGGGATGAGGATACAGAAGCTTCCAGTCTGAGGAAACAAGACCAGCTGAGAAGTTGGCCAGGTGAGGTTAGCTGTGGCTTGTTCTGTCTCTCTGATCTTCCAGTGTTCACCCCAATAACTGGCCTCAGGTTTGATTTTATTAATAAGAACTTTTAAGATTCATGCTACAGGAGGATGCTGCAGTTGTTAGTTTTTGCACCTACTTGTCAATCATTTGTAAACACTCATTCTTATACACACTGTTAACATTCACACTCAAACCAGAGCAAGGCTTCATCATCCCTCTGAGCATCATCTAGAGGAAGGCTTAGTCATTCCTATGGGCCTGAAACATGGGTCCTTGACATGGCTGTTTCTCATACCTAACAATATACTCAGGATTTCCACTACAACCCATATACACACACATTAAATATATAATATTTTTTTAAAGCCAGGAGCTAACTTGGTTTTAGAGTTTCTTGCATGAAAGGCGAACAAGGCGAACATACACACACACACACACACACACACACACACACACACACACACACACACAAGCGAAAACTAAGTCCATTCAGTGTTGCTTGTAGGTATGGATGTTTAGGGTTGACCACTCGGGATTGGATAACCTATCAGGGTCTTATCTTAGGAGAAAACTCTATCTCCCTATCTCAGCAGCCACTAGTTGCTGCAGCTTTTCCTCTAAAGATCGGCATTGTGAAATTCCCCCACCCACGATGGCATATTAATTGGTATAGTCATTATGCAGGTCTTATGTAGGAAACCATATTGTTGGTATTTCACTGGGGTAGCATCCCTGCCGTCTCAACCTGTCTCAGCTGGTGCTTGTTTCTCAGGCTCTTACGATCTTTTTGTCCCCTCTTCCATGCTGGTCCCTGAGCTTTAGGTGTGGTAGACGTACCATTTGGGGCTGAGCTTCCCATGTCCATTTCCCCCTGGATAGCTCCGTTGTAGCCTCTGCAAAAATAAGCTTCTTTGGTAAGAGGTAAGAGCTATATTTATCTCTGGGTATAGGATAAGTATTCAGAGTACACTTAGAAACTACATTGATATAGGAAAATGGTAGTAGTAGGTTCTCTAGGGTCTATGATCCCTCCATCCATAAGTAATCAACGAGGTTTCTTGTACCAGGCGTGAAAGATAACACTAAGAATGTTTGAAAAAGCTATAGGTAATTGTTATTTTATGAGCTTACTTACATACATATAACGTGTAAATACACACACACACACACACACACACACACACACACACACACACACTAATGCAGTTACACCATATGGGATGACAACGCCAGCCCCAAAGCCATAGACTATCTAACAAAGACCCTAGCGCTAGGCAAGGAAAACCTCTTTGAGTTGTTGGTCAAGGGGAGTCCAAGGGACTCTCAAACTCAGCCTGTTGCCATTACGGTTGGTTGCCTCTCAAAGCCTGAAGGGGAGACTCTGTTGCTGAAAACACCACACACTTTGGACAGCAGATTTGGAGGAATCAAAGCTGGAACTGACCTGGAAGCCTCCTCCTTGAGGATGGTGCCACAGAAGCTGACAAGAGAAAGGACTGAGTCAGTCCTACTCAGCTATAAAGCTTGTGAACAGTAAGTACATCGCCTGGCCTAGCTAGATATCCCCAATGGTGATCTAATGTCACCTCTATCTTGGGAATAACCAACAGCTGTCTAATGGAATTTAAGGTCTTCTCAATAGGTGAGAATTCATGCCCGGAGAGGACAGGTTTTTATTCTCATCAATTTGCTTAAATAAAGATAGATTTCATCTTTCTGACCACTAGATGTCGTAGTTGTATCACCATGAACACATCCTGGCACCCTGAGAGCTGATCAGGGAAATTCCTTTAGCATCAAAGAGCTGAACAAGACCTTACCTCTGAATAAGCTAAACAGAAAGTACATTTTAAAAATAATTTTTATTAAGCAGAAGAAAGATGAAGGGGAAAAAGTTTAAAAGAGCCAAAGGTAATTTTTGCCTAATAAAAACAACCACCTCCATATGTTGAATGCCCTTGTGTGGTAAGCATGGTGCTAAACACCTTACACACATTCTCCTATTTAAGGGTTCTTTAGAACGACTGTAGCAAGATGTTCATTCTTGCTCTCTCCACATTTTACATTTGAAGAGTCCAAGGCACAGAAAGGTTAAATAGTTTGCTCAGAACCATAAAACCAGAAAGCAATGAAAAAATGACTTAAACATAAGACAATTTTGACCTTAACCACATACTGCATGGCTTCACCTTTTAAGCTAATCACAGCAGAGAGAAAAATCTTTGTTCAAAACTGTACATACCGTGGATATTTTGAAAGAAACATTTAAAAATTACAGAAAATACAAATCGTTTGTGAATTATTACAATCAAATTCCCTGAAATATGAAATCTTCTTTTCGGAACATTTTCAAAGAACATTAACTTTCCTCTTCTTGGCATGCCCCTCAGTTACAAATGGATGTTGTTAACTCAACAACCCCTTCAGGAAGCCTGCTAGTGACATTTGTGTGTCTGTTGTCCGTGGTAGGCTCTGAGCTGTGGGCAGCGGTGATGGAAGATAATCAGTGAAGGTACCTTTAGGTGCCCTGGGTTCAGTCTCCAACACTGGGGAAAAACAGGTTTCAGTTCAATAAAGGTAACATATTTGAAGGCATTTTTTATTTGAAAAGAGTTTGTTCTAACAGGTGTGGTGGCGCATACTTGGAATTAAAGTTTAGTTCATATTTAGTCAGTTTTCTTGTTAAAAAAAAGCAAAGTGATAGAAGATTCTATAATCTGTTGCTACGTTTATCTATCTACCTACCTACCTACCTACCTATCTGTCTATCTGTCTGTCTGTCTGTCTATGTATGTATGTATGTATGTATGTGTGTGTATGTATCTATCTATCATCTATCTATCTATCTATCTATCTATCTATCTATCTATCTATCTATGTATCTATCTATCTAGGTATGTATGTATGTATGTATGTATGTATGTGTGAATGTATGTATGTATGTATGTATGTATTTATTTATTTATTTATTTGTGTGTTTGCAACATACCTGTGCCATGATGTGTGTGTCTGTGCACACAGAGGAAATACCGAAGGAGTTATTCTCTTCTTCCATCATACGGATCCTCATATTGAACTTGGGATGCTACGCTTGGTGACAAGCCCCTTTACCCATTGAGCCATCTCATCGGTCTCTGCTGCTGCTTTTAATTCGGCTTCGTTGACCATTTGGATTGATCTCTTTAGATCCGTTGTTTTTCCTTTAAGGTGAGATTGTCTTGTACAAAGATGTGGGTCAGTTTTATGAATGTTGAGCATTACTGAAACTCACACAATTCTAATTAGATACCGAATGCCCAGTTAAACAATTCCAATGCTGTAGGCACAAACTTTCGGGGGATTTTTTTTTTTTTTTTTTTTTTACAAGGCAGTCTCTACAAATATATTCAATTCTCTTTAGAATACAAGGCTTATGAGGGCCTTTGCTATCAGATTACCCTTTTATATCGGAATGATATCAGTTAGCATGTATCTTTAAAATGTGAATTTTATGGAGCAACTAGCTGTATGAAAAGCCAGGGCTGTAAATAGATGTGGTTTGCTGAGTGCAGCTTGGCCCTGAGCAGAGGATGTGAGGAACTATGACTTAACAAACCATGAACCTTGTGTTTTGCAGACTTTGATCTTCCGGTTGCAACCTTACAAATGCTTTGGTGACAACAGTGGCTAATTTGATTAGTTACTTCCCTGAGGTTTGGAACTCTAATTCTAAACACATATTGAGATGAAAAAAATGTTAATGTCTTGCTTCCAGGAGTGTGTGTGTGTGTGTGTGTGTGTGTGTGTGTGTGTGTAAAACAATGCATGCTCTCCCCATCTCCTGCCTCCTCTCAGATACTTGCTGGTTCTTCCTTGTAGAACAAGAACCCTGGTCTTCCTTCTTCTGACTAGATGGTTGCTGGCATGTGTAGAGTCACACCAGCCTAATTAGAAATTAAAACAGATGATGTGAATGTTGGTTTGAAATCAGAATGCACAAGTTTTGAAGCTCATGAGGCAGCACACTGTGTAGCTCATACTGATTCTGGTTAAATCCAGTTGCAGCAAGTCATAACTGTGACGTAGGTAGGCTGCATGCCCAGCCACAGCCAGCCAACAAAAATCAAATTCAATGGCATCTTTGGAGATTCCTTGTCTCATAATGTCCTGTCAGGACTTTTTTTCTCCCAATTTTTATTTTTAATTAATTAATGCACCCTACAGGTTTGCATATTTATTTTGACCTTTAGTTTTGTGTTTTTATGAGATTCCTAAAGTTGCAAATGAGTGTAGTTACGTGTCTGTATCTGTTTCTTGTGCCTTTTCTTGGGCTCTTTGCTTTATGTTAGTTTGTTTTATTCTATTCTGATTTGTTTGCTTTGTTTTATCTTGTGATATTATATTTTATTATTATTCCTTAGGTGGCTGTTTGTTTTCTAAGGAGAGACAGTAAGGGGGTGGATCTGAGGGGAGACAAGGAGGACCTGGGAGGAGTAGTGGGGTGGGATACTATAATCAGAATATATTGTATGAAAAAAAATCTGTTTCCTTTGTTTTTTTTTTATTTATTCTTCTTTCATATATCGCATCTCTACCTCAGTTTCCCTTCCCGCCTCTCCTCCTAGTCCTTCTCCACCACCTCCCCTCTCCCCCAGATCCACTCCTCCTCTGTCTCTCGTCAGAAAAGGGCAGGCCTCCCAGGGATATGAACTAAACATGGCAGTAAGACTAGGCACCCCCCACCCCCCATAAGGCATGACAAGGCAACTCAGTAGGAGGAATAGGGTCCCAAAAGCAGACAAAAGAGTCAGAGACAGCCCCTGATCTCACTGTTAGAAGTCCCACAAGAAGACCAAGCTACACAACCATAACATCTATGCAGGGAGCCTGCTTTCTGGTTCAGTCTCTGTGAGCCCCTATGAGCCCAGGTTAGTTGACTCTGTGGATTTTCTTGGGGTGTCCTTGACTCCTCTGGCTCCTACAATCCTTCCTCCCCGCTTCCACAGGATTCCACGAGCTCTGCCTAAAGTTTGGTTGTGGGTCTCTGCATCTGCTTCCACCAGTTGCTGGATGAAGCCACTCTGATGACTGTTGATGCTATGCTCCTGTCTCCAAGTATAGCAGCAGAGTATTATTAATAGGAATCATTTCATTGACTTGTTGTTGTTGGTGGTCATGTTTGATTCTATCAGTCGTGGGGCCATCCAGCCTCTGGTTCCTGGCTCTCCAGGCAGTGTCAGGTACAGACTCCCTCTCATGGCATGGGCCTCAAGCTGGACCAGTCATTGGTTGGTCACTCCCGCAAGTTCTGTGCCACCTTTACCCCAGCACATCTTGCAGGCAGGACAAATTGTAGGTCGAAGGGTTTATGCCTGGGTTGGTGTTCCAGTCCCTTCACTGGAAGCCTTGCCTAGTCACAGAAGTTGGCCAGTTCAAGATCTGTATGGAAATCTATTTTCAATAAAATAAAAAAAATAATTAAAATATATTTACATAATTTTCCTTTTCCCTCTTTCTTACCCCTGCCATGACCTCAACCTCATTATCTCCCAAATTTAGTCTCCTTTTTATTAACAAATGAATAAAAACATAAATACAACCTACTGATCCATTCAGTTTTACCTGTTTTTAGAATTGTGTTGGATAACCAGTCGGGGGCTTATCTTTAAGGAAGACATTTTCTCTCTCTCTGAGCAGTTTTTTAATTGCTTATAGCTCTTCATCTAGGAGTAGGGTTCCATGACATTTCCATCCATTTCCACCATCCACACTGGGATGCCAACTGTTGTGGGAATATTTCAGGTTTTGTTCAGGCAGCCATATTGTTGAGATTAAAAAATAACATATTTTTTTTATTTCTTCTTTAAGGGCCTCTATCATCTTCTTAAAGTCATTGTTAGGATTGATTTCTTCTGTTTCTTCTGCCTTGGTATGTTCAGGAGTTGCAATTGTAGGGTCGGTAGGTTCTGGTGTTGTCATATAGGCCTTTATGTTGTTGCCTGTATTTTTCCGCTG